>JARJDR010005919.1:0-65526 GCA_030264135.1 Myllaena sp. GC000078 | reverse complement strand
TTGAAAAATGCGCTCTCTCGCGTATGCGAGAGTAGGACAGACTTACCCTCTACTCTCTATCTCTCTCGACACTAGAAAATAGGCGCTGACAGCGTTCCAGTATGTATATAGTTCATTGTTTTTAAACCGGGTGCTTCAAGAATTGTTGTGATTGGCAATAACATTTGATACATTTCAAAATTTGACGGTTATAAAGCGATAATTAATAGCACAGACTGATTCATTGATATAATTGATATTGTAAATTGACATAATATGAAAATTTTAATAAAAACTTAATTAAAAAACACGAAAATATAACAAATGTAGTAATTCGAACAATATCGACAACAAGTAATGACTTGACCTATTGTAGGAATTTTTCTAACGCGATTAGTTTTGACATTGATTTCTTTCTCAAATTCAACATGTTTACATACATAACAAATAACAAACACTGTAGAGAATGACTAATAACAATTGCACGCGCCGTGGAAAATCGATTGATCTTATCACAACTTTTACAAAGAGAAAATTACGGTAATATTAGCGATGAATTGTACTGATACCGCAATGTGCACGAAAACTTTTTATATGATACTTGTTCGTATCACATAGATGCAATTTAGTTATATAATGTACACCGCTCACCGCTATTGTATTTTTATAATATCACCATTACAATAAGTATGTTATTAAACAAAAATCAATACAAAAATTACAGATAAAATTACGTATTGATTATATTAACGAATATTCCAGTGCTCGATAGTAGTCGCTCACCAAGGAACGTACAGAAACGCGACTTGTAACAAATTCTACAAATTCTACAATAGTTATAGTTATTCATCATGAAGGTACGACAGCAAACAACAAAAGTGGCAGAAAAACCGACAAAATGGGCAAAACCCATGAAATCAAAGGCAAAATTGAGTAAGAGCACAGCCATTCCGTTTCACATGCTCTTGCGAGCGAGTTGGAAATATCAGGGGAAGATTTTCTTCGCTGAGAGCACTCTGCATGGCGTGCGCTACATTGCCGAATCTGATCGGCCCATTATTGAAAGGTTTGTGATGATTTGCATGAATCATTCTTACAATTAATTGCAATTCAATATGCAAAGATTAATGTGGTTCGTTTGCGTGCTAATTGGCGCCATTTCCACGATGGTAATCATCGTGAGCCTGTGGGAGAAATTCCAAACGAATCCAACCATCACCGGTCTCGACACGGACTTTCACAATTGGGATATTCCCTTTCCGGCCGTCACCATCTGCCCGAACAAGCCATGGAACGAGGAGCGATTTGCTCAATATCTGGAAATGTACACTAAACAGTTAAATATAATCTAAATTTGAATAAATTCAATGGTGAATTTTAGTGTGAAAGAGAAATATCGCATTACTACATCAGAGAGTGAAGAGCAACTTCGGGAATTGTTACTATCATTGAGTGAAATGTCCTTGTCAAAATTTGAGTCGTTTGCGGCTGCAATCAAGGATTTCAATGTCTCGCTAAATGAAGACCTCAAGCAAAATATTTTCAAGGTATGTACTTATTTCTTTATCTTACTTATTGCATACTTCTTTATCTGTTTTGTTTTCTTTATGAATAGATAATGAACACTTGTGACGAGTTATTATCCGCTTGCGAATGGAAGGCGGCAGCATACAACTGTTGCCTTGGATTCTTTCCGGTTTTCACCGAAAACGGCTTTTGTTACACATTCAACGGACGACACTACGAACCTCTTGCTGCATCCGAGTAAAAACTTAACTTGGTAACCAGAAATGCATTGATAACGCGACTGTTTTTAGCGATACACCGTATCCGGAATACAATCTCGAATACATCAAAGAAACCGATGTGAAATGGTCGTTGAAATTCATACTTCCCGAGAAGAACTATACAGATTTCAATATTTCTGTAAGAACACGATCAGAGAATTGAATTGTTTCACGATTTTGTTATGGTTTGCAGATTTATTTGCACACATCGGACGAGATCCCCGGCGTGGACATGAAACCGCATCACCAGTGGACCTTCCTTGTCGAACGGCTGCAGTTTTCGATGCGCGAAACATACACAACGGCAAATGCCAAGCAATTAACGGTCAAGCAGCGCCATTGCATCTTCGATGATGAGCAGCCGTTGAAGATCGACCACATGTACACGTACTCGGCGTGCACGCAGCAGTGTCGCATGGAGGCGGCTCAGAGAATATGCAATTGCGTGCCGCACTTCTACCACATTCCAACAGATGGGCAAGATATTTACAGGCATTGCACGCTCGCCGAATTGCGCTGCATTGCCGACAATCTGGCGCCAATTCGCGGCGCGAGCTGCGATTGCAAGCTGGGTTGTTCCAACACCATCTACGAAGTGGACAAGTTGAACGAGAAGAAGAACGATAATGGGTAATTTCTTTAGTAAATCATAGACTTGGCTACGTGTTTAATTATGCCTGCTGTACTAGAATACCGTTAACGGACGAGGAAAGTTTCGAATGCGAATTCACCACGTGGCCGATGATCAAATACAAACGCGAAGTGCTCTTTGGTTGGGTGGATCTGCTGGTGTCGTTCGGCGGTATTGCCGGTTTGTTTTTGGGCTTCAGCCTGCTGTCGGGCGTGGAGATCATCTACTATTTCACGATTCGCACGTGCTGCATGATGTACAAGCAGCGCGATGATTTGATGCAAATCGTGGCGAATCCAAAAGGCGATGCGATTAAGAAGAAGGAAATTGAAGCGACTGCGGCGCCGTACTTTATCCGGCCGCCCAGTCGTCAGCAGTTGATGCCGGAGCGGCACAAGCCTATTTTTAATTATGTGCGTAATGACGTCAACAGTGTAATTAACAAATATGTATAATTATCTTTGTTTCCTTATAGAAAATTGCTCCCTTGAAGGTGAAACCAATGCAACCCAAGAATCGGGTAATCGTGCCACCATTTGGCATCGATTACGTTGATTAAATAACTAAAATCGAAGATTTATTAGAATAATTACACTTTATAAACTTTGTGTAACACTTGGTATAATTTAACACAAATGATACTTTTTATAAATGAAGCAGAGTATCAAAGTAAATGATAAAGTGGTTTAAAGTTAAAGTAATAAATTATTTTGCCAATTTTAATTCGCATATTGCTTGAAATATTTTAGAGAAATAATTGAGAAAGAAAAGAAAGAACATAATTAGACGCCATGTTGAATAATTTGCTGTTTGACAGGGTCGCGGAATTGGCGCCATCCCCGCGTTGAAGAGTCCTCCGTTTGTAGTTTGCTCCGTTGTTTGGTGTTTGACGCGTTTGACGCGTTGTGGTTGAGCGTAAAGAGCATAAAGAGTGTGGGTTTAATGTTTATTTTAATATCGTGGGAGTGCAAATTCAGTGAAAACTTATCGCCCATATCGCGTCCTCCTGCCTCAATCACACCACTGACAAGTTTAAGAATCATCGCGACGTGACGCGAATCTAACACGAGAAACCGAGTGCCCAGGAGTGCCAGCGTCCATCCTCTTCGCAGAAGCTCGCTGTAGAAAAACAGGTTCGCGCGATACGATCTCTGCACGCAACAGTGAATTATCCGTGCCAACAGCCTTCTTGCACATTGCACCTTTTGCACCTTTTGTCAGATCTGAATACGTGAAAACGAATGTTTCCCGCGCAGGTTATGTACGCATCAGCAATGCGATCTGTGCGCGATTAACGCACGCAATTCCAAACAACTCTCGTTCATCGCGATGGAGGTGCCCGGCGATTACCGCCGCCCACCGAAGGCATCAACTTCACGGCCTGGGCCTGTTTTCACACACCACAAAGATGGTAGAGAACCAAGTGTGTATTGTGCATCCAATACAATACAAATTGTTGCTTCATTTTTAGCTACAATCGCTACAGAGAAAGACACAAAGTACCTTAATGGATCCGAGCATAAAGAGGGTGAGAGACTTCCGTCGAGATCATCCATTCAATCCCATTCAGCAGTAGACAGCAATGTAGGCAATAAACAAGTTTTGCATCCAGTCACATCAATGTCATCTTTGTGTTCCACGCCGCCGAAGAGGAATGTGACGACGATTAACGTGACGTACCAGGACAAATCTCCCGGCAAGAGAACGTCGATTAGCCACAATCCAACACCATCCAAAAGTAATGCACTCAACTTGTCAAGTCTAGCAGGTATTTATTGCATGTATGGAATTGGAACATTATAAATGACATTTGTGGTGTGATTACAGTTGATTATGAGCAGATCATACCGGCATTGACCTGCACACCGGATAAACCCATCAAACTCACTTCGGAGGTGACGATTACGAAGACGAGCAAAACGCCGCATTTGCCGGCAGTTCCTACGGTCGAGAATAGTGAAGCAAAGGTGGTACATGCTTCTGAGGATCAAAACCAGAACCACGTGAAGAAGAAGAAAAAGAAAAAACGGCGATTTCGGAATATGGATGCGGCATCGGACGAGGATGAGCCGACAATACCCATTCAACAACCCGAGTTGCAAAGGAAACAGGACGTCTCTACGGCAAGCTCTCATGTCATGGAAATGTCATCAACTCAGCGACGAATGCGTATCGTTTCGTCGAGCAACGGTCCAATGATACTTGGCAGTCAGTCGTCATCGTCGTCCTCTTCGTCGCGCAGCGAAATTCCCAGCAAACCGCGCGAGAAGATTCAGGTGCTTCAGGATGTCGTATTCACCCCTCCCGAGTACGTCGGCAGTCAGCACAAACAGAAAGTGACTTCGGGGAGTGTCAATTCGCAGAGCAGCAGTGACGATTCGGTGGCCAGTATTCAATCAAAGATGAGTGCGTTTAGTAATTTCCATGTGCGCAGTTTCAACACGAGTATTGATTCGATTCCCGATGAGGATATCGAGACAATGGCATCTGGTATGGCGGTTGAGGGTCAAGCGCCTGAACAAGAGGAAGAAGACATCATTTGCGGCTATGACGAGGCGGGAAATTTGATGTGCTTGAAGAAGATGGGCGAGGATCAATTTATCGTCATTCCTCCGGAGCAGATCGTGCAAGACGGCGATCAAATTCGTATGATAAATCCTTGCGAGGGCGCAGAGAAAACAGTACTAAATGATTTGCAATCCAATGCAGATTTGAAAACCAGTGAAGGTGCAGATCTGGCTACACCGCCCGAACCAGAGGTAATCGGCGACGTGGGCAATGAGGAGATTATCGCAGACGACGTCGCACCATCGTCGCCGTCTCCCACCGACTCTCCAGACGTGGAAAGTGATGAACCAATGTATATCCTGAACGATAACGAGGTTCAACCGTCGCCGTTGGTATTGGCATTTGCCGAAACGCTGGAAAACTTGAAACAGGCAGCAATCGTGCTGAGTCCGATAATGTCGGCGACGGATGCTGCCGATGGCGAAAATGAGCCGCCAGTGGCGTTGGCCCCAATCACCACCGATATTGATACACTCATGCGGTCGCAAGATCAGTGTTGCATCGTCGATTACGAGCCCTCGGATTCAGAGGACGAGTGCAGAATCGGCGAATCGATGCATAGCGTAGAGAAACTCACGCACATGGACCTAACCACTATGGTTCTGGGCGAGGGCTTGAGTGTGCAGCTGGTCAGTGATCAAGCGCAGGCTGTCGATTTGCTGCAGTTGCCACCGGATTACAAGCCGAATCCAGTGGTGCTGAGACCGGTAGTGCCTGTAAATGTGTCTCCGCTGCTCCAGGACATTGTCACCTCCACGCCGAAAAGCGCGAAGAAAGTGATTAAGAAAAAGAAGAAGAGCGTCTCCCCAAAAAAGCTAGTATCATCACCGCCGAAGAAGCTAATGAAAGGGACGCCAAAAGCGATTTCAAATAAGATGACACCCATAAACGCCACATCGACTAAGAGTACTCCTGCAAGCACTGGAAGTGGAGTTGCTAAGGGTCATAAACGGCCCATGCAACACGTAACCGGGGATTTGGGCTATCCTTCACCACCCAAAATGCAGTGCCAATTCGAGACGATACAAGTGGCACAAACTTCCACACCTGTGAAAAAACTAAAGGTCTTATTACCGGTCAAAAAGATAAAAACTTTATTACCCGTTGTACACAGCGGCAAGCCACAGTCACCAATAAAATCGCCGTCGGCAGCAAAGAAGAAAAACTCGGACCCGCCCGCGACCAACGTAAGCGGTATTCCGACCAATCCTCAATTAGAATCATCACAATCTGAGCCCGATCTCTCGCCATTATTTGGCAATGAACCCAAGAAAGTGGCAACGGTCAAGAAGAAGAAGAAAGCACCCTTGCTTCACAAGCAGCGATATGTCAAGAGGAAACAAGAAGCGAACCGAAAGAAACTTCTGGAGTCTACCCAACAAGGAGGCGATACCGAAGAAACGCTGAAGATGAATGCAGATGCCAAAGATGAAACAAGCAACAATTTGCCACATTCAAGCATCGATACGTCGACGAGGGGGAACGATGATGTCGCGCCAAATGAAAATCACGCGGCGATGACAACAGTGTCAAGCGGTGCGCAAGTTTCACCTGCATTGCATCTGGATACCGAATCTCCGTCGACAGACCACACGTCGTCGAATGCCAAGGCGAATAATGTGACCATGAAAGTGGCTCTCGCAATTTCATCGAAGCATAACCCTACCGAAGACCAGTCTGCGAAGCGTATTACGCGTAGCACGAAGAACACCACCGTCGTAATGGATGCGGAGCAATTCAGAGATGCCGCGATCTGCATTTCATTGCCCTCGCAGGCTGAACATCAGACAGGTAAATTATTACGCATGCATTTGAAAAGACGTAGATAAATAGAGTGGGTCGTGCATTGCAAGGGGTCATTTGTGGTTTTTTGCTATTGTTTAATAATGTTATTTTATCATAAACCTAAAACAATTTTAAATTTTGCAAAACTTGCCGCTAAAGAGTAGTTCTAGCGGAATGAAATTAGCACTAGCGTGTGCATAAGCGGCGTTGGCCGCTGCTAATGATGTGATTGCTTGAGATCTAACATTCAGTTGTATTTAGTTTTAATTTATTGTTAACGCGTGCGCTAATAATTATAAATGATGATTCGATTCGTAACCGAATAGAGGACTCTATTTTAAACTGAGCCCGTTGTTTTGTTTGATTTGATCCAATGCAGGCACCCATGAAGATGTTGTGCATGTTGAAACGAAACAAACTAATGACACTGATACCCAACCATCTGCCAGCGCTCATGTTGATAACAATAACGGCGACGCGAAATCGAACGAGAACGCCACGCCCGAAATTCGGCGCGCTTCCATCTGCGAAACGGAGCGGGTTCCGTTTCGGGTCTTATTGGAGACACTCTCACCTCCCCCGACTGATAAACTGCGGGAGGTGCAGTCGCCCTTTAAGAGCCCGATGCTGTCGCCAAACTTTAAAATCCCAAAGAAGCCCAACAAATCTCCCAGTTCCTCGCCGCAGTCGGCACTTACGCTTAATTCCCGCAATCGTGACAAAAAGAAGTCATCGAAGAAATCGAAAAAATCCAAGCGATCCAAAAGCGACCGCGTGCATCCGCATTCTTCGGCGAGTTCGGACAGCGACCACTATGGCGAGCCGCCGCCGCTGCGTCTCGAAGCGGCGCACGAGTCTCCCAAGGTGCCCAAGATCACCATCAAACTGCCCAAGTCACCGGAGTCGTCGCCGATTATCGTTCCAACACCGCCACCATTGCAAGTTACGCCGAAAATGCATGCGGCGATTTCGAATTCGAGTCGGCGATTGCAGTTTGCGGAAACAACGCCGCCGAAATCGCCAGGAAAAAGCGATAAGAGGAAGGTCCTTTCTCCGTTGTCGCTGATATCCAACGAGATTAAATACTCGCCCCATGAGAAACGGTCGAAGCATGACGAAAATGGGAAGATCGACGATCAATTGGCTACCTTCGATCCCGAAATCGTTATCAACATTAAGACAGACCCGGTGATTGAGGATATACCCGAAGCGAAATCACCACCTCCTAGTAAATAATCAGTTGGATTTGTAGAATAGATTGTAATGAGCTTGTTTTCTTGTTACAGTCGACGACACTTACAAGGTGGGTGATTTGGCAATGGCGCGTTTGGGATCATTCAGCTATTGGCCCTGCATGATCACGACTGAGCCGCTGCATCAGTCGCATTGCCGGATCACACCCGCTGCAAGCATCTTCTTCCATGTGCGCTTCTTCGGTGATAATGGGCGCCGTGCGTGGGTGCCCAAAACCAACGTCATTCCGTATCGTGGACCGAACACACTGGAGCTACATCGCGCTGAGTTGGAACAAAAGTTTACCAGTATAGTGGTGAGTGCTTTTGAAAATGTATATGTTTTGAACTAATACTCATTGCCTAATGTTTTAGGTGAAGAAGTTGCGCGATTACAAGTCATGTAAAATTGCAAAAACGAAGCTATCCCCTTGGGAGCATGGGATGGAGGAGGCGGCTGCAATGGTTGACAAGACGGTTGACGAGCGTCACGACTTTTTCTTTCGCATGTTTGCCACCCAAAGGGAAAAGCAACAGTTGGCAGCAAAACTGAAGCGCAAACGCTCAAGTACCACGTCCAACGAAGCATCCTCCCCCTCTCCGAACGAAGCAGGAGGAATGGTACCGAAAGAGATCCACGACAACCCGCAACCGAACAAAAAGCAGAAAGTTGCTCCAACGACGCCAAAGAGTAAACCGAAGAAATTGTCGGAGACGAAGAAGAAGAAATCCGTAGATGCCTGCACGCCTCCAAAGAAAAATTATGTGTTTGAAGATCTCGAGATGATTCTCAAAGGTATTGATCCCGATACGGAAATCAAACAAGAACAAGATGCGGATGAACCGATTGCCGAGAAGAGTAAAAATCAGAAACCCAAAGGAAGCAAGAAGAACCGCAAAAGCGAGCAGCAACCCGATGCAGCACCGGTGCGTAATAAGTTACCCGGTGATCTGGCGTCGGAGTATTCCGATACGGATTCGTCGTCGCGCCTCAGTACGCAAAGCACGCAAGTAAGCAAGCGCGCACTATTTCGCGACGTGCCGCGGACAGCCGTGTGTCAAGTATGCTTCAAGAGCGACGATGTTGTGTTGAAGTGCAAAGGTCCTTGTTGTGGTTCTTTTCATGCGCATTGTGTCCCCGCTGGTTTAATACTCACGGAGGACATTAAGCTTGAACCGCTTAGCAATCCATCTTCGGGGAGGGCATCGCCCATAAATGGCGTGGAAATAGTCGACGTGCAAACGAAAACTCAGTATTTTGATAGTGCCGAAGTAAATTTAAACAATAGTGACTTAAACATCTCACAAACGGATCTCATGGCGAAACTCGAGTTGAAGCTATCTAAGGTGATGGAACCCATTGCCTCAACCACTTTGTATTGCGGCTCGTCGACGGAGGACAGCGCCGAAGAGGATGTAAAACCCTCGACGGAAACCCTCAACGAAATCAGAGCGGTCGCCGAAGCGCAATTTGTGTGCAACTTGTGTAAGACCAACAAAATTCCGGTATGTTTCTCTTGCAACGGCGAGGTGTATTTCGGAGAGGAACTCCGGTACCTGTGTTCGGTGGCAGGATGTGGGCGGTACTTCCACAAGGGCTGCCTGAAACGCTGGCCACATGCACAGATTGATGTGGTCCAACCCTCCGCCGGCGCTTTTAACTACAAGTGCCCAATGCATAACTGCCAGACGTGCAACTCCAACAACCCCAAGGCGTGCACCACAATCACCCCGCTGACGAAGCTGGTGCGATGCGTGAAATGTCCGGGCACGTATCACACGGACTCGTTCTGCATACCGGCTGGCAGCGAGATTCTAAGCGCCACGCAGATGATATGCCCGCGCCACGTCGATCACAAGTCCAAGCGGTACACGGTGAACGCCAACTGGTGTTTCATCTGCTCCCGCGGCGGCAATCTGACCTGCTGCGAGACCTGCCCAACGAGCGTACACGCTGAGTGCATCCATGTCAACCTCCTGCCGGACGACACCTTTGTCTGCGAGGATTGCGAGTCGGGGCGTTTGCCGCTCTACGATGAAATCGTCTGGGTGAAATTGGGCGCCTACAAATGGTGGCCAGCGGTGGCACTCTTTCCGGAGGACATCCCCAGCAACCTCCTTGCACATCCGCATCGTTCCGGCGAATTTGTGGTACGATTCTATGGCACACACGATCACCAATGGATCGGGATTGGAAGGGTGTTCGTCTTCCAGGAGGATGATAATCGCGAGGGGAATAAGAAGAAGGCCTCCAGTGGGAAGGATGCGCAACTGCAGCACGCCATCGCCGAAGCGCGAGCGGCAAACGAAGTGAAGAGTGCGATCCAGAAACAGCGCTCGCTCGCTCGACAGGCCAATAGCAAACCGGCGCCGTACGTGAAGATTAAGGTGAACCGCATGGCGTCCAACTTGCGGGTGCACGATGGCAACGTGAGCAACACGCAGGCGTGTAATTGTGACACGTACATGGAGGAGCCTTGCGGACCGTATGCGGATTGCTTGAACCGGATCCTCCTGACCGAGTGCGATCCGGGTATATGCCCTGCGAAAGACAAGTGTAATAATCAGCGGTTTGAAAAGCGGCAATACGCACCAGTCAAAGTCCATCGCACGGAAGGCCGGGGTTGGGGCTTGATTTGCACCGAACCCTTGAAGCAGGGGCAGTTTGTCATCGAATACGTCGGGGATGTGATCGACCAAGCCGAGTATCAAAGGCGTATCACCGAGATGAAAAATCAAAAGGCCGAAAACTATTATTTTCTCACGTTGGATGTTGGGCGGACGATAGATGCAGGTCCCAGGGGGAATTTGGCGCGGTTCATGAATCATAGTTGCGCTCCGAATTGCGAAACGCAGAAGTGGACAGTCAATGGTGATACGCGTGTGGGCTTGTTTGCACTTGAAGATGTGCCTGCCAACACAGAATTAACGTTCAATTACAATATGGAAACAATCGGAACAGAGAAAACGATTTGTCATTGCGGGACGGATGCGTGTTCCGGATATCTGGGAGTGAAGAAGGAGAAGGATTCCAACAAATCAACACAGAAGAGTAAAAAGAAGAGTCTGCCTGCTGTGAGAGTGGAAAGTCCCGCTCCAAAGCCATGCTTTATTTGCGACGCGCCCGAAACGGATGTGAATTGCACGATGAAGAACTGCGGGAAGTGCTACCACATGAAATGCTTGGAGATAACGTCGGTGCCGAGTAAGTACACGTCTTACTGTCCTTAAGCGTGTCATTCTTAAGTATTTATTTCGCAGATAAATGGACATGCCCGCGTCATTTCTGCAATGTATGCGCGAAACGCACATGCAGGAGTTGCCTGCGTTGCCTCGAATCGTATTGTCCAATGCACGCATTCGGTACGATCGCATTCGTGAAGAAAATCGGTTATTTGTGCAGTAAACACAAGCCGGTAAATACGAAGAATTTGTTTTGGCAATTCCATATAGAGTCTATATCGAGTCTCTTTGTAGGACACGCAAGAGGGAGGTGCGACTGCACAATCTCCAACAGCGCAGGACAATCAGGAGGACGACATTAGTATTGCGGAGAGCGACGCCTCGTAGCAATGGTGGAAGAAACGTCGCCGATTTTACTCGCAGACGTGATGACCGCCTTGACAATGGTTCATCGCTCAAGCCTTTTTTCGTCCTACTATGTATTATTTCTTTATTTATTTTTTACATCACTTGTTGAAACTGAAACCTATGTATTATATTAGATGACTACAAGTCGTCTCAGTTTCTCCATCGTCGCGAAATATTTCATTATTTCGCATTATGTGGATTCATTATTTTATTATATGCATGAGCATGGAGTCGTTCTTTTACTGCTGCTAACGGGTTGCGACGATGAGAACGTCGGACATGAGAGCCATTTGTGCTGAGTACAAATTTTCTAATCGATTATAACTTGTATATAGAAATTTCTCGAAGGCGAATACTCTTGCGCTAGCGATAAGGTGTTTGTACTTGTAGATTATAAATGAAACAAAATATCGTTAAGGAAAAGAAATAAAACTTGTCATATTAATTTTATCTATATATCATGTTTTTTTCGTTTATATATAATTTTATTATATAATGTTGTGTGTAAATTGCAGCGTCGTCGTCCGTTCTCACCATCATCGTCTCATCACACTAATTAAATATCCCTAAGCGTCAGTAAAATATGTGGGGGTTTTTATAAGGCGCGATGCTCCAATCCCAAGAAAGTAACAAAGATTGATCTTGTAAATGTACATACACTATGACTTTTTAAACTTTAACAAGAAGAATGAATGCATAATTTAACATTTACGTCTCTAGGATTTTCAACCACATGCACAAATGCTCCTGTTTTGTGATTGATGCCAGAAATTCGTTTAATGCAGTTCAATCGCTGGAGTTTAACTCCATACATCGGCGGAAAGCCTCTTCTGCGTCTCCATCTTCTTGAGGTACGCCTGCGCCTCCGCCTCGGACATTGCACCGTGTTTCACCATGATCTCTTGCAGGATGTGCCGCACGTCGGTGGCCATCGCTTTGGCGTCACTATAAGACAGCAAGTAAGTAACCGATGCAATCAGACATCAAATAATTGTATTACTCACCCGCAAACATAGATATGTCCATTGTTCTGACCGACAACCTTCCACACCTCCTCGGCGTTCTGTTGCAGGAGATGCGTCACGTACACCTTCTGCGCCTGGTCACGCGAGAACGCCGCGTGCATTTTAATGATACCATCGCGCTCGTATTCAACCAGCTCCTCTTCGTAGATGAAGTCCTCCTGACGCTTCCTGCAGCCGTAGTACAGAATGGTCTCGCCCACCGTTTTACCGTCGTCACGCATGTGCTTCCTGTCCTGAATGAATCCACGGAACGGCGCGTAGCCGGTGCCGGGACCAATCATCATGATCGGCGTCTGCGGTTTCGTCGGCAGACGGAACTGCGACTTGCGCACGAAGATCGGCACGGTGGGACAGTCGTCGCCGTTCGCTGTCGGCAGCTTCGTCTTCAACCACGTCGTGGTGACGCCCTTGTTTGTGCGGCCGGTGGGTGTCTGGTACTCGACGAGCACGGCGGTGATGTGCACCGTCGTCGGGTACAGCTTAGGGCTGGACGAGATTGAGTAGTAGCGCGGCTGGAGGCGCGGCAGCAGTTCGCAGAGGTGGTCCAGCGGCGGATTGCAGGACGGCAGGTCCTCGAGCACCTGCACGATGTTGCGGTTCGCCTGTATGATCCACTCCTGGTACTTGGCTTTGCCCTCGGGCGTCGTCGACGCCATCGACAGCAGCATCTCCTTCTCCTTGGCGTCGCTGGTGTACTCGCTCAGCTCCTTCAGCACGTGCGTGCGTGGGTTCATCGTGACGTCCAGGTAGTGTGTGAGCGCCGTGCGATACGTGCACGGGCACGGGAACGGATGCTTCTTGCTCGACTCCTCGTCGGTGTTGATCAGCGTGAAGATGGTGTCCAGATTCGTCTTGGTGCAGGCGCCGATCTTCTCCACCAGGTCGGTGGCGTTGATCGGATAGATGGCAAGATGGTCGCCGGCGTCGTAGCGCATCTTGGAGCCATCGATGTCCAGCTCGATGTGCATGCAGGAGCGATCGCCGCCCTTGTGCAGTTCGCGATTGACGCGGATCTTGGCGAGGAAGGGATTCTTGGCGTCGTATGGCCTACACAAGATGCAAATCATTAGCATTTATTGCAAAATGCACTGCGCGCAAAGACATACGGTCGTTGATTTTGGAGGGAATGCAGGCGCGCCATTTCGCCGGTGAAGAGGCGTTCGGGCACTTCATCCTTGAACTCCTGCAGCTTGTACTGGCGAATGCTGACATCCTCGCCGGTCGACTCAATGCCAAAGTGCTCGCACACAGCCGGCCAGAATTTATCCTTCCACGTGATGAAGTCATCTTCAATGCTTGAATGAAATAAGGATGCATTTCACACACGAGTCCTTGGTAGGAGACCGTTACATATTTGCGCTAGGTCAATAACTCGTAAAAAAGTGCGTAAAAAGCGGTTTTGTTTGTGGTTGATCTTGATTTACGGGACGCACGTGGCGTTTTTGTTTTCTCCCTCCGCAGTATTGAAATTAAAATTTTAAGTGGACGCGTGCGAGACTCACTTGCCGTCGTCGTCGCCGAGGCCGAGGTCGTAGACACGTGTGGCGCCCAAGTCCTCCAACCGCTTGTCCACGTAAATGGCGACTTCGTTGTAGTGCTCGTAGGTCTTGTTACCAAGTCCGAATACCTAGTTTAAAAAAAACAGAGTTAACTCAATCAAATGTAACGCTAGTACTCCTGTTCATAACATTATTATATACTAAATAAAACACTAAAATCAAACTCGAAATGAAATGCAAATGAAATGCATGTGCGTGTATCGAATGATGACTCGCGAATCAATTGTATTCCGAGCTTAATGAAAAAAACGCGCCGTAAGGTTACAAAATTCCTTCCTTCCTACCTTTGGATATCAAGCAAAATAATATGTATATGTTTCGCGTGATCAATTATTAACCAATTTCTTTTTAAATATCTATAATAAATATGCGTCGGCGACATCATCAAACGCAATGACAATCCGAAATTGAACCGCACGACGAAGGCTAATTACAGTTCATGTTATCACCAAACATAGGTAATTAAACACATTTTGTGATTACGTACGGCATATTTCAAGCCGGAGAGATCCGCATCGCCGTTCTGCAGCCACTCGTAGAACTCCATCGCGTTGTCGGTGGGATCACCCTCGCCGTACGTCGCCAGGCAAAAGACCGCCAGCGAGTTGTCAATCGTCTTCAGGCTGACCAGCTCCTCCATGTCGCACTCCTCCGGATCGGCGACCATGCCCTTCATGCGATAGCGCATGCCCTCCTTCGCCAGCCGACCGGCAAACTCCTCCGCCGTGCCCGTTTGGCTGCCATAGAACACGACCAAACTGCGGCCGGACGATTTCAGCTTCTTGATGAACGAATTATCCGTAGAGGTTTGCAGCGTCATTGTTGTAGGCCTATTTGATGGCAAAGAGGAAAATGAAGGCACACTTCGAATTGTAAAAAGACGAAGCGAGCAACATACTGAATTGAGTAAGATTTGTTCGCCGCCGATGCGGATGGCTTCTTCTTGTCCTTGGTGAAGTACCACGTGGCGATGCAGATGATGATGGCGATGAGGATGAGATCGAAGGTGCTGAAGAGCGGCTCGACCGTCTCCTGCGCCAGCTGCTCGGCGCCCAATTCGGCTTCGGCCTCCATGATTGAATTTAGCTATCGGTGCAAAGTTGGAATTAATATTACACAGGACAAATTGCAACTAGCTAGTAACATACAAGTACGCGTGGTGTATTAATAGTAATGTTTAAGTGAAGTGGCGGTAGTTTAAAAAACGACCTTGTTCTGTGTTCACGCGCGATTTCATGGCCAAACAAAATTGAAATCAAACAGTCGTTGGTATGTTGTTTGATTCAATGAATGCACACGTGTCGATGCAAAGAAGCACCAAGTTTAATTGCTTAATATACAAACCCATCCGAAAATTATCCGTATAGAGAATGTCTTAATTAGTTCATTTGATTAAATTTGCGAATATGACTTTAATATCAATTAGGTTTGCGATCACGTAGTCCAGCCTCGCTCGGCGTGAAGCGTAAATGATAGTGTTTGTTATCTATTACGCAATACGCCAGCGAACAAGTTCAATTGCGTTTAATCTTCAATCTACACAATGCGTCATAAACATATTAACATTTTGCATACTATGTTAGACATGAACATAAACTTGTGCAATAATTATGCATTTGCTAAATTTTGCGACTTGCAATTAGTATTGTCGCAAACTCAAAATTTAATTTACAAGAATTAAGTTTGACTAGATGCGTGAGTAATTATGTACATAGAAATAAAATGCAATGTAATTTTATAGTTATTTTGCATCCATTAGAATTGCGGACGTCAATAATCAGCCATTGATTACTAGGTAGATGTTCGTTCCAGTCTGGCAGTCGAAACCGCGACGACATTCAACAGCGTAATGCGGCGACACGTGCGCGTCGGTGACCTTCTCTCATAATTTTATTTATTTCCCGTTCCAACACCTCTGCAGTTTCTTATAATTCTACATACGGTCACCGTTAATATTTGAGAGAGTACTCATTCGCATGTGGCAACTTTAGTGTTTCATTCTACCTTCTATCCTTTATAGTTCATCATAAACGTTAACTTTGACAAATCACGATAATTACCTGCTAGCCATTACATTACATGGTCGTAATAAAAATTGCCAATAGCATGGTTTCAATCCTCAGTTGAAAGTGAAATTACTATTATGATAAATCTCACTATAAAAACGTATTGCTTGGTTGAATGCATCTTTATTGTGCTTGATTCGTCCATTGATCAATTGATTGCTGAAGAAATTTATTCTCTGATGACTACTTCATAATATAATTGGGAAATTTGACACATTAACTAAGCATTAAGAAAGGAGTCATCAGTATCTCTGATTGTGGTTATTGTTAGGTAAACGCGAATCCCAATCGCGGTTAAAATATTAAGTCATGTCATGGTTTTTCATATTTTCATAGTTTTATAACATTTATTACTGTCTCTCTTATATCAAACAACTACCGTAACCTTTTGACTTCGTTTTGTGAACAATAATGCAAGCAATGCTCAGTTTAACCAGCGAATTAATATGTATTTTACATTGTTCACCACATTTGTGAGTTCTGCTTTTAAATCAACTTTTTCTCAATGGAACATACCAAAATGTATCCGGTTGCGGCGACTGACGAAATCCTTAATGTGGGCAACATTTTTATATTACGTATATTCGCAAAACCAAGTTCAATAATTGACTAATAAGAGAACGCTTCACAAAAAAATGTAGACGAGTATTTTTTCACTTTAATTCAAATGGATTTAACGTTTTAACGATTGGAAACTGCACGACACAGAATATTTAAATTATTAAATCAAATGCTTTTTAGTAGTAATTTACAGTCAAGTAACTTGGGTCGCTTGCACTAATTTCGCTTGACAACGCTTGACGGACGCTTCATCAAATTTAAATTTCCAATTAACTATGCTAGATAATGGGTAACGCTGTTATCGCGCAGCACACAGTCACACTGAAGCACGCGCGCACCCGACGAACAACGACGATGCAAACGCGCTCGCTGTTATAATGAGCGAGTGTCGCAAAGTGCGCGCATATTTATTGCACAAACGACCCAACCACCACCACCATGCGATCCACCCGTCGAATCGAAAGGACTCGGTCAATATCGTCAACTTAGTATATTCTATGCATACATAGTGGGCTTGAAAATCAAGTAAATTACCCCATTTGAGTCGAAATGCGCATGTAAATCGTATGGAAAAAAATGTAAAGTGTGGCGCGCACGTCATAGAGAGCGTATGCGTTTGGTGGCGTACGTGTTATCCTGCGCATCGGTCGTGATTTGGCATAAATGTTTTTCCAGGCGCTTTGCAAATCAGGGAGCGTAATCTAATTGGCTAAGCAAATAGATTTACTTTAGTTTATCACTAACAATTGGCCAAAATCCTTTGTTAATAACAAGTATCTCAGGTTTATCTCAAAATTAAAAGAATGGCAATTAACCGATTGGGTAATATAAACGATGCTCGATACAAATTAATTTCAAGCATAATAGTGGGTTGAAATAAAATTATCACAGTTTATCTGTAATTTAAATGAGAACAACTCTCATGCGGCTTGATTGAAAATAATTGAATGGAATACGTAAACGTCTGGACAGTTTTTAAGATAACGATAAGGAAGGCATGTGCAAATCATCGTGTTTTAGTTATTATTCGCATCGATTATTGTATTAATCATAAGTACTCATTTTATTAATTACAGCTTCCGGTAGGTTTGAGTAACTTATTTATTGTTGTTGTAGAATTTGAAGCAAAATAATCAATTTAGTGGTCGAAAATTTGCAAAACAATAATGCGTCAATAGGTATAGGTAGTACCTATGTATAAACACATGTTGAACATGGAAAACAATACAAATTTTGCATAAGTAATAAAGTTTTTAATAAAAACCGACACGATTTTTCTAGCTGGTTCGAGAAATAATCCAGCACGTTACGCTACAACTTTTCTTCAGTTCCGAAAATCCACCTGTAGAATAAACGGAAAACTCATGAAATTAAATTATTTCAAAGTTATTTCAATACAAGAATATAATTTAAAAATTCGAATACTGTCCACGAAATCCGGATGAATAACAAACAGTTATTAAGTTTTACATCAATTCCCAATTTTCATAGCAATTTCTAATTGATACGGCTGATAAGCAGACGTATGTCGACGTCGATATACAAATCATACGAGATTTTCAATTCTTTTTTAAATTGCATCCAAATCTCTTATCATACATGCGGGCTGTTTAAATTACATTACTGCCAACTTGTAATTATCATTTATAGTCAGTATGTCGAAATTATATTGGCATTATATTGGCTATTTGTTAACAGTTTCGATTTGAATTCAGACATTGAGAAACATATGATTTCATCATCTTTCACTCGTGTAAAAAAGTGTGCGCGTATCTATGAACAAAAAAACTACAGATTAGATAAGATGAATATAAGTCATGTACGTAAACTGTAAGCATCTGAAAACAAGTAACAAGTGTAAGTCAATGTATCCAATAAGATATCATTTGCTCATTGTAGTGATGATTGTAAGTTTTGATTCTAATAGGCATTAGATGTTAAGTAATCATTTGCAATTTGCAATCCATAAGTGGGGAAGAGAATGATCGTCATCGACATGCGCTGGCGCACACCGTGCTGATGATGCCGTTGTGTAAACGGCGTCCTTGAACTGTTCGAAGTTCGCGGCGCATCTATGGAGTACGCTCGCGCGCGCGCACGTCGTTCGTTCGTTGGTACGCTTCGCACAAATCGCGAAATTTTCGTTAATAACTGCGTGCACGTTGCGCGTGTCTCGCGGCGAACGTGACGCGGCATTCTTATTACATACTCCTTATATACTCCGTAATAATAATATAGAATCGTCAGCATTCATTTGATTCCCTCCCGTTTGGTAGTTTATACCTGTTGCACAATAGCACAAATAAAATAAGGTCACTTATTCACTTCATTAATTATAGTTACTTATGCGAAATCATTCAATTTCAACACGAGAAGCGTTCAATTGCGTTCAATATTTGATTGTTATCAATGAGAAGAACATCGATAATATGAGATAACAGTATTATAAACTATAGAAAACTAATATAGGATAACACTAAATTTTATCTCAAATAATATCGTACCTAATGACTTCCTCGGAAAATTGTTAATGACATAAATTATGAGAAATTATATAATGCCCTTGAAAACAAGTAGTCGTGTCGTGGCCGAACAACATCCGCGGCCCGTCAATCAAAACACCTCGCATTAATCATAAATTCGAACGAAATGCAAACTAATAAATTAGAATAGCAATATAAAAATCACATAAAAATTAGAGTTTTTCCTCTTTTCAACATTCCTTTTAAGTAGTTATGCCTTATTATCATTTCAGTTATGCATTGCGTATAAAAGTTTAGATAAACTTTAGAATAGTAGCAGATCCCTAATGAATATGCAAATAACTCACAATGGCAGGTTTTTTCGCTGCACACGCACGTCACGTACACGTGTTGCGTTGTCGCTGGCGACGATGAGGAGGATGAAGCGACGCAAACTTCAATCAACTGCCAGCCTCGTATTTTCTTATCGCCGGGGCGATAATGCGCGCGAGGGAAATGTGGAAAGCAGACTCGCCCGCGAGCACACCGCAACACACATACACGCGCGACGTTCGCTCGTCCGGCCGGTCGGCGTAAAACTGATCGTACGCGATCGCATATCATATCGTCGAGCGCGCGCGTGTTGCCGCATTCTCTCCGCCGCGCCGCTTATTAACAACAACGTGGTGTGCGTAACTGTATGGACGAAAACACAATCTCGTAGATGCCACAATACAAATCATTAGATAGCCTTAGAAACAGACACGCACACAACTCGCTTACGAATAATAATGAGCGGCCCCCTGCCAGAGATGAAGTGCTCACTCACCAGCTTAGTTTGCTCAATGGATTGATAGGAAGTGGAGATGAATGATCGTGACGATGGTGAGTTGCAAACACATCACTGCCATTACTGATTGTAATTACACATAAGTAATCTATTGAGTTTCTGATATGTTTGTTTCTTATTCATGGGTAACACTGAACTAATATGGTTTCAAAATTATTTAAAAAGTTAGTAATGCGAATGTTCGTCTAGTGTAGACACTTGTCGACTATATGAGTAGATAATGAAGTTAATAAACTTTAAATAATTGCAAAGTTATCTTGCAACACTCTAACATAACCTCACAAAATAATAAATATTTTTGCGCAATGTGTATGATAACAAGCAATTCAATAATTTTACATAGAAATTACTTGAGTACTGTAACAACTTCAACTAATGATATGATATTACAATTATTAAGTGTATTTGCAAATTAATATGAATTTTGTACATAGCATCGAGGCATCCCATCAATAGAAACTTTCTGAAAATGTTGAAGAACTCTTCACTTTCTGGGTCGTTCCAGAACCGAAAACTTTCACAGTTTTACAAGTGCAATCAAGTAATTTGAGTACGAATTACAACATTCAGCCAAGAAATGGCATCTCTGATTTTTAATTATTTCTAAAAGCAGCAAGCAGCAAGACTAACAATAAGAGTTTAGTTATCATTTGATTTGCCAATTGAACTTGAATGCAAAAATTGATTTTGTGTTCTAGCTGTTGATCCAATGTTTTTACAAAATATCACTTATGCACTTATTGGTATATGCCATAATTACTTACAACGCAAAAATCGGTCGCATCTGGCTAGTTACATCAGTTGATAATACCATCCGGTTGCACTTCAATTCATTAACATCACTTGCATTTTACACTTGCATTCACTTGGGTTAGTTGATCCCGTTGATTCATTAAGCATATATTCCACGTAATCCAAAAATTGAGTTGAGTAGGTATTGTGTTTTTTTCACAATGTTCCACGAGCACAAATTGCACTTGCCCGCAGAGAGTTTGCGCAATTACTGCTTGGAGGCTTGGACGATGTGCGTGCTTCCTCCATAGACGACATTTTCCTACCCTACCGTCTACCATCATCACGATCATCACGATGGGCATACCACGAACGAGGTAGGCGACTAAAATAGAGAGAATATCGCGAGTGAAATGTGAAAAGGCGAGTGAGGAATACCTGTTTAACTCGTTCTTTTTTGATTGGAGCACACGATGATGGTCGTTGGTAAATGAACAAGACACTAGGTGATACCTATAAGCTCTCAAATAATGATTTTAAACTGATTATCACCATGCAAATATCAAGTAGTAATTATTTAGCAAAAGAATAAATAATTGATTCATCATTTTATAATAAGTACATCATGTATTTCACATGCGTTGTCAAATAAGTCATTCGATTACATGTTATGTTGTTATTCTGAACGAGTTTGAGAGAACGATGACGTCAACCGAAGAAAGAAATAACAGTATTGTTAATTATTAAATCCTGTAAACAAGTCAAAAATCGGTATAAAACACCCATCCTGTTTTTACTCAACTACAGGTGTGGCTTTATAAACTCTTCTTGAGTTTATTAAAAATAATTAAGAAGAAATTACATTTATAAATATATAAATTTCATAATAAGTAGTAGAATAAAATTATGACCACATAGTTTAGTGGTAGAATTAAAAATTATTTATATGATATGTTTAATAACACTTTCCATTGCAGTTGGGTATATTCCGTTTCTTTTTGCTTGAAGACTTTGATTTAAGACCTATAGCAAATGTTTAAATAAGTTAAAACAAATTTAACAAAGATTTTATTACTGAAGACTTACTGATAAGAGATTTTCCTATTTCAACATTTCTGTTTCCTGTCCCTCGCTGTTCGTATTCGCGACCTACGTAGTAATCGAAACTTAGCGCCGCAACACGGTTGAACAACTCGTTGATGTTTTGATTCGTCTTCGAAGAACATGCCCAGAATTCAGCGCCCATAGTTTTAGCAACTTTTGTAGCGTAATTTTCGACGACTTTATACGATGCTTCTGACTATACCAGGCAAATGGATAATGAGTAATTCTTGTTAATTTACTCGAAACTCATAAACGTACGATTAGATCTCTCTTAGTTCCCACAAGAAAACGAAACGGGATATTTTCAGCGACTTGAAGAGCTTCCTTCAACCAAACACGGCAGTTGCCAAGCGTCGAGATATTGGTCACATCAAAAACCAATATAATTACTACAACAAATGTGCATTACTTAACTAATAATTATATGAAGGAGAAAGAGTTGTTTATTACCATGTGCTTTGCGGTAATAAGATTGTGCGATACTTTTGAAGCGTTCCTGGCCAGCAGTGTCCCAACTGAAAAAAAGGTGGATTTAATGAATATTTGTTAAAGAAATGTTGTTATACTGACATTTGAAGCGTGAAAGGCATGCCGAGAATTTCAAACTTCTCCACATCAAAGTCAACACCGATCGTTGCTTTGTAATTTGTCTCAAACATTTGGTGACAAAAGCTAACAATAAGACAAGTAGTTTAGATCTCAATTTATTCAAGTTGATTGTACTCACCGGTTGACTATGCAAGTTTTCCCAACGCAAACATCGCCCAGAAGTATTACTTTGCAAATGCGCATCACGTTTGCAATCGAGGGGAAATTCTCATCGTGAGCGCGTTGCGTGGAATCTGAGAATTCCACTTGCAAATACGGCGTAACGCGCACATTGTACGGCGAAGGAAATCGCCTGATTTTGCGTTGCTCCGGCGCTTCACCAAGCATTTTGCACAACGACGTGCTTCGGTACGCGAGGTGCGACATTTTTACCCTGATAATATTTTATGTATTATTGGTAATGAATAATCTCTTTGTGTTTGTATTGAACACGAGGAAGCCGCTTGATGGTCGACCCTTTCACATGAAACACCTGCCGTTTACTCCGAATACTGTTACGCACCATATTATTTTGAATTCGGTGATTGTTGCAAACATTGTTTATTGTCATCCTTCTAAAAAGTCATAATTTGATGTTTTATTTGTTATTAGATATTGAAACTAAACGAGAAGAAAAGTTTATAATAAAGAGATGTACGTCAATTTTAATACTTATACTGATTTCGCTATAGCTCATCAAAATCGATTGCAATAAATAATATGTAATTGTTTGGGGAATTTGCAGTCCGTCTCTGTGTTAATTTCGAATTTCGCGCTGCGATGCTAGCGCCGCCTCTTCCGTTATGCGTCGTCGATGACAATTCGATCGAACATGTCGACTTCCTTTTAGTGAGGTTCTTTCGACGAACATGGCACCTCCGAAACCAAAACCAACAGAAAAGCCCGGTAAGTTCATTATTTTACTGTATTATTTTCCCTACTCGACGGCTGCCACAAAGCACACAGTCCCACCGTTTAAGGAAAAACACCAGCGTAGATTTACGGCTGTTTGTGACACCTAAATCCACGTTGTTTATAGTGCATCATCGTCCACATGGTAACACATATTACTTCTTTCCAATGCTACAATCTATACAATCTATATGATGAATTGGTATTAGGGAATCTCTTTGAATACCTATGAAAATTCAAACATAATACTCTCTGATTGATTGCTCGTCGTCGATGGATGTGCATCCTAGATTTGAGGGACTTAACCTAAAATTTTACTTCTTTTATTTGCAGCGGCTAAGCCCGCGGAGAAGAAGAAGCCGGCGGCGGCTCCGGCCGCCGCCAAGGCAGCCGCACCAGCACCGAAAGCTGCTGCAGCTGCCAAGCCCGCCGCAGCCAAACCGGCCGCCAAGGCAACTACGTCCAAGACCTCCGTCAAGTCGGCGACGAAGGGCGCGCCTAAGGTGCCGGTGAAGGCTGGCAAAGGTGTGGCGAAGACACCCGCGAAGGCTGGCAAGGGTAAGCAGTTGCCAAAGGGAGCCAAACCGCCGGCGCCGCTGAAGAACATCATGTCGAAACCGCGTTTGAATGCGCCTGCCAAGCCCAGCAAGCTTGCCAAGTTGAAGGCACTGCAGAAGGCTAAGAAGGTTTCGAAGAAGGTGAGTTGATTGAGAATTATTCATTTTCTTATCCTATCATGATGATTTAAATGTGTGGGAATCTCTTTGAATTCGCATGAGAAGAAAATATTTAACACTACACTGATTCATTTGATGCCACTTGACATGTGGGTGAGAAGTTTGGGATATCTTTTAATTTTTCTTGTGGGGTTTGTTAGGTGATCAAAGGCCCGCAAGGCACACGCGTGAGGAAGGTGCGCACGTCCGTGCACTTCCACCGACCGCACACGTTCCGCCCGCCGCGTATGCCGAAGTACACGCGCAAATCGGTGCCGACGCGTAACCGCATGGATGCTTACAACATCATCAAGTACCCGCTCACCACCGAAGCGGCGATGAAGAAGATTGAGGACAACAACACGCTCGTCTTCCTCGTGCATACGCGCTCCAACAAGCACCACATTCGCGCCGCCGTCAAGAAGCTGTACGACATCGACGTCGCCAAGGTGAACACGCTTATTCGCCCCGACGGCAAGAAGAAGGCGTACGTGCGTCTTGCGCGCGACTACGACGCTCTGGATGTTGCCAACAAGATTGGCATTATATAAGTGAATATAACTTTATTATTCTTCAAATTACAAGTTCTTTTTGTATGATAATTGTGCACACTGAATGCAAGCCGAGACGGAAATAAATTTGAAGAAATGTAGTAATTCACAATTTCTTCAAATTTAAAGAACGGTGCGTGACTGGGACGAATATTACCAGATACCCTCGCCGGTAGCCTTCTGGAAAACATATTCGATTCCGTCCACATTCACAATGCCATGATTGAAGCGGAACTTCCAATGGTTCTTATGACGTTTCACATGTGTAAACTGACAAGCAATAAGATTGTCAGTGTCTTCGACTTCATCTTCCTGGCTATCATCGTCCTGGGTATCCGGTTCGGGCTCGCTCTCGTCATCATCGCCGCACTCCTTTAGCAATCGTTTCAACTCCAAATCGACCCCGTTTTCATCAATGTCTTCGTCGGTGGACGAATCAATTTCCACCATTTGAAGGGGGTCGTCCTCGTCGCCGCCGCTTGATTCCTCAGTGGAGGAATCATCCCCGCCGTCGACTTGAATAATCTCACCGGGCTTGAAACCGAGCGGTTTGTTGCTAATCACCGATATGCCAATCGTGCGTTTCCCCTTGGAATGAACTACCTTAATCGTCTGGTGGGGGTCTGGACTCAAATTTGCGAATGTGAACAGTGGCCCTCCACTCTTCGTAGCATTCTGCTTCATGAAACGCTCTTGTTGCTGCAGGAATTGAATGCGTTGCTGTTTGAGCATCAACTGCGTGCATTTCGCTTCCGTTCCCGGAGTGCCATTATGTGTGTCCAGCATACACTGCAGTGCCCGCGTCGCTTCCTCAGCGTTCATGTTGTTGATATCGACCAGCAAATGCTCATCGAGCAGCTTACCCACCGTGTTGTCACGCAGCTGAAAGTCGGTGACAAAGACACGCACCTCCTTCACGGGGTTCCCGTTGAAGCGCACCAGCAACGGTATCATCTTCTCGTATCGTCCGTCCGGGCCACGGCCCACATATTGACTGTTAATCGTAATTGACGGCTTGGATGACACTGATGGCAATAGAGCTTGTTGCTGTTGGCCTGAAGACTCGCCTTCCTTCGACTGCGGCTTGGACTCTTCTTCGTTTTGCGGTGGCGGCCTCACCATAGTATTGAATTTGCACACGTGCGTGCGTGTCGCCACGTTGGTTTGCGCAATGCGCATCGCCGACTGCAGTTTCAGCAACCACAACTGCTTGAGTTCGAAGAGGTTCTCGATGTCGTTCTTCTCGTCGACAAACGTGCTCTGCATGTTGGCGATCACGTCGTTGATCACCGGCCCGTAGAAGTTCTCCAGCGTCGCCTCGCAGCGCGGTTGTGGGCATTGCACCTCCATGTCTGTTCCGTCGCTCTCGTTTTTCAACATGATTGCGGCAGCGCACCGAGTTGATGATCGACGAAATGCCGGCAGGTTTGGAGAATGTTTGAAACAATTGCATGGCGCCCATGGCGCTTAGTTTCTGTTTGCATTTGTTTTTGAGTTTTTTGAAGACCACAGTGGTGCTGCCCTCTGCTTAGTTACATAAAATAAACCTAAAAACATGTGGCGATTCAATCACATTATTTATCCTTTCAACAACGTGAAGTCCGTGAGTGTAATTAGCAACAAATTACACGTAACAACTACGTTTAACAACAGTGCGCTAGTGCTCTATAAATCATTGTTGCGGCAATGCGAAAGATTACCTCCGGCTCCACAGAAACACTACAAATTCATGGTTAAACAAGTGAGTTCTCGTTTGTTGTAATTTTGTTGCAATTAATAATAATAATTTCTCAACAAGAGTTTCAAACAACATGTGAAAGAAACTGATGCTGAGCGTATCAAACAGATCATGCAGAGAGCGCATGAGGACGCTAAATGGATACTTGAAAAGGTAGATGTCTTCATGGCTTCTAATTGTACTCTTATAATGAAACTTAATTTTAATTTATTTGATATCTCTTTATAGTATTTAGGCAAATCCAATAAACATGAATAACTTCATAGTGCCTCTTGCAACCAGCACAAAGCCGGTGTCTCCAGATAGATTCTTCAATGCTGTATTACTGTATCATGATAGACCTGAATTGATCAATCGTAAGCTCAGTGGTGCCTCAATTCTAAATTTTTACCAAGTCACATTTAATGAAACTAATCACAAACTTATTGACATAATCAACTATATATCTGTGTTGTATGAAGCTAAACGTCGAGAAACTTTCACTAAAGAAAGTACTATTGATTTTATTCCGGATTTGTTAAGGCCTTATGATAAAAACTTTCAAATCAAAGTGGTGACTTCAAATGACTTGAGAAGTGATCATGGAGTTTTTATAATACTCCGGGTGTTACATCCTTCTCATATAAATTACAAGCCTTGCATTGAGGTGGTTGTTCTTCATTTAGATGAGCAATATGTTTCATTTGTTTGTGCAACAAATACTGAACAGATTTTGTCAATAGCGCCTCCGTTTCAATATACTTTTCGCAATACTCCCAATTTACAATTGGTGGTCGATATTGAACATGCTGATAGTGCGAGTGGTGCTTGGTTGGCTGAGAAATGTTTTCCAAAAGTTTTAAAATGGACTGAAGAATTGGATCCGTATGACGTGCGCAAACCATTATCCTTGCGATTGATTGATTTGGAGTTGTATTTTGTTCTGTATCGTTCGCTTAAGGAAAAGTATGGGAAGGATTTAATTGAGGTAAGCTAAATGGAGCAAATTTATACATTACGTACATTAATTCACGTAACAATTAAGAAATGGACGGAAAAGACGGATCCGCTCAAATTCGTTTACGAAGACCTCGCCATAGCTTCGTACTTGATATGTCTTTGGAAGAAATACTCACAAGAAAGCGGTGCGAAACCGCGGTTCGTCGATCTCGGATGCGGCAACGGCGTGCTGGTCTATGTTTTGAATCAAGAAGGATATCCTGGCTGTGGAGTTGATGTGCGGAAAAGAAAGATTTGGGATATTTATCCACCCGAAACCGAATTAATTGTAAGTTTTACATTTCTCAGTAATTGCTATCGATATAATAATGATTTATATCATTCAATCTAGGTTCGTACAATTATTCCCTCGGATGAGCATCTCTTCCCGAATGCTGACTGGATAATTGGCAATCATTCCGATGAGTTAACTCCGTGGATTCCTCTGATAGCTGCTCGCAGTTCGGCTTCAACGCGCTTCTTTCTGCTTCCGTGTTGCTGCTATGACTTCGACGCTACGAAATATATCCGGAAAAACCCAAATTTGAGCCAATATGCAGAATATTTGCAGTATGTGGAATCCATCGGTGTCGCTTGTGGTTATCATGTTGAGATTGATAAATTGCGCATTCCATCAACAAAAAGGACTTGTTTAGTAAGCGCGGCAAAGACATTTAGTAACAATAACGAAATATCGAAGAATCTTTCGAAATTATTTAAGCATTCAAATTTTTCAATTGCTTTTAACTTGGATGGCTGGATAGAGAATTACAAACCACGTGAATCGGTGGAAAAAGTTAGAAATTGTACCCAATTGGATCGTAGCTTTTTGAATAGTATTGTTAGGAAACTAATGATGAAATTGTTAGAGATTGTTGATGGTAGGAACAAGCTAAATGGGGGTATATGGAATGCCGGTGGATGTCTGCCCATCGGCGATGTTATTACATGTTTATTGCCCACCGAGTTGCAAGAGTTGAAAAGTTCTTGCGGTGGTGTGCAGACATTGATGCGTAACCATCGATATGTGTTTGAGGTGGCTAAAGGTATGGTGCGCATACGGCCGCCTTATTTAAGATCCGAGACTAGGAAATATGTGGATAAACCGTGTTGGTTTCAAGAGAATCATCCCCATGGGTGTTTACATGAGGATAACATTTGCGGTTACTCGCATGAATTAAGATATCATTAAAGAATTATATTTAGTCCTTACATTCGCACTTGCTTTATGGTAAACTACTATTTTCGGTCGATATACGTTGAAATTCCGTCTTAAACAGAAGATTAACAAGGGATGAAAAGAGGTTTAGGTTGTTATTTCAAACAAACGCAGCGAAGACGCAATGCGCAAACGCGAGAGAATTTCCACTCATGAAAATGTGGGTGCTGTAAGCCGGCCGCTGCCACCCGCCGTCATCGCACACACCCACCCTTCTACATGCCACCCCCTCGACTTGATTCAACCCTCATACGAGTTCATTCCATATTGCCCGCATAATATTAGTCCCCCCACGCTTTGCGATTCCAGCGGAGTGTTATCGAATACGCATTATTTAGAATACAATCGCGTTATCACGGCCTGATTACGCGGCAAGGTACTGTCCCACCGCGATCGTATGGCATAAGCGATATTGTTTGTCAACTGTAATACAATACAGCAGATTACGTGCGTGCATCGATTGTAGGCATTAGTCATTGGATTGAACCATCGGATGTATACCAGACATCCTTTTATATTCTTACCCATTCGCGTTCTTCTTTTTGTAATTACGGCATTGGCGAATGGTGCATATAGTGACAATGTGGGTCGTCGTGAGGGGGTGGCTTTTTATTCGCATGTAAATTGTGAATGAGTGCTGCAAATAAATTTGCGGGCGTAATCCGTAAAGAAGACCTTTCTCATCGCACCGGAAATGGATGTTGTCAAGATCAGCTTGGAAGCATTGTTGCGTACGTTATTTACTCATTATCGACGAATGCTTTTGTTATTATTGAAATAATGATTCGTATAGAAAGAGCAACAAACCCACAAAATGAGAACATTGACACCGCCGCCGTGGAGGCGTTCTGCGCGCTCGTCAGCAAAGAGAAGGAGGCGCCGCTGCACGCGGTGAAGCTGCTCGCCGCGCGCATGCACTCGAAGAACGAGCAGGAAGCCCTCCAAACGCTGCACATCCTCGATTATGGCATGCAGAAGTGCGGCGCTTGCATGCAGGACGAGGTCGGCAAGTTTCGCTTTCTCAACGAAATGATCAAGCTGGTGTCGCCAAAGTACCTCGGCTGCCACACGCCGCTCGCCGTCAAGCAGAAGGTGCTTCAACTGATGTACTTATGGACGCTCGACTACCCCAAGCAGACGAAGATCAAGGATGCGTACGATATGCTCAAGAAGCAGGGCGTCATCAAGGATGTGCCGCTGAGCGTGAGCGCCGACTACACGCTGGCACGCCAACAGCACAATACGATTTTCCAGGACGACGAAAAGGGCAAGCTGTTGAAGAAGTTGCTGCAGAGCAAGAATCCGGAGGATCTGCAAGCGGCGAATCGGCTGATCAAGACGATGGTCAAGGAGGATGAGAAGAAGGCGGAGCTGAATAGTCGGCGCATTAGCGAATTGGAGTCGGTGCAGAATAACGTTCGTTTGTTGAACGAAATGCTTGATTCGTATCGCCGTGGTGTGTCGTCGACGGATGAGATCGAGCTGATCAAGGAGTTGCACGAGAGTTGCGTGCGTATGCGGCCGAACGTGGTGCGGCTGGCGTCCGAAACGCAGCCGCACGACGAGATGCTTAGCGAGGTGCTGAAGGTGAACGATGAGCTGGGGCACGTGTTCGATAAGTATCGACTGATGACGACGGCTGGCGATGTGATTCACGGCGGCGCGCAAGCATTGTTGGATTTGAATTTCGATGCTGTGAAGAAGGCCGAGTGCAAATCCAATGTGGACATGTTATGTGATATTCTGACGACGCCGCTGGGCGATGTCCTGGGGTGTTTGGATGCCGACGCCGGCGACACAGCAATCTTAAAGCCAACGGCGGCGGAAGATGTGAAACGCGCCAACGGCGATGGCAATAAGAAAGCTTTCGACGATCTTGACACGCTTGGCGAAAGCTTAATGTTGGCGAACTTGCAATCAACGGCTCGCATTGGCACGCAATTCAACAAAACCGAGAAGATTCCCATGAATCTGATGGCGTGCAAAATGGTACCACCACCATCAAGTGGTTTGTCTAAATTGACCCAACCAGAAGCTAATGAAGCTGAACTGACTGAAGAATGCCGGCTTGCAAAGTCGATCAAAACCTTGAATCTCGACGCGGAGTTAACGAATCTTTTGCTGGCGGCATCCAAAGGCAGCTCACCAGCCATCGAAGTGAATCAAAGCGAAGGCGCATCGGCATTGGATGACCTCCTCGTGGACATCACCACCACGCCAACGCCCACGCCGACGATGACGCCCACCCTGTCGCGTACGATCAGCTCCAGCAGTTCTAACGGTGGTACCATAACTTTATGCGCGCAACAGCAGCCGGCGAGCGTCGACAAGGACGAGGAGAAGGAGAATCTGCAAAACGGTGATGGTGCAAACGTGGTCAAAAGCCCACCGAAATTGAGCGAGTTGTTCGTGGATCTGAAGAGCATCCGGCCAGGCAGCGCGCAGCCGATTGTGGCCTTAGACGAGCGCAATGGAGTTACGCTCACCGTGCATTTCGGTCGCGACCGGCCACATGACGACGTCGCCGTCTTTGTGGTCAGCATCGTCAGCAAGAATGAGCTTCCATTAAAGAGTGTCTTGTTTCGCGCCATTGTGCCGAAGGTGAGTTTGCCATGCCTACAAATCAAACAATTATTATTTTTTATGTTTTTTAGAGTTGTAAAGTGAAATTACAACCACCTTCGGCATCGGAACTGCCCGGCTACAACCCTTTCCTGCCCGCTGCAGCCATCACGCAGGTCATGTTGATTGCCAATCCGGAAAAAGTCCACGTGTCGTTAAAGTTCATAGTGAGCTATATTGCCGATGATGAGACGATGACTGAGATGGGCGAAATCGATGAATTGGCAACGTAATTTAACGTGTATGCAACGGAGAATCAACCAAAGATGTGAGAAATCTCACTGGACTAAGCCGACAATTCCTTAATCGCATTCAATTTATCTCGCTAATGAATCTACGTGAAATATTGGGTGGTTTTAAGAGGTATCGAACTGTTAATTGAAATAACACAGAACAATGAAAGTTCTTGACCTCTGAAAGACCATCTGCTATGTAACTCTCCAATATGTATTTTATGGTGGATATAAGAGAATGAACAAAGATTAAATCGGACGTAATATCAAAGAAAACTTGGATCGTTACGAGTTGGGGTATTTAGAGACTTGCTGTGATTTAATTTTATGTACATAATGCATAAGAACAATTTACAAATACATAACACAGTGATGAAAACGAGCGTATATGAATCATAAAACGATATGGCTCAATGAGGAAGTATGATTATTACACGCTAAGAATCGAATGAAATAAGGAATTTTTCATCACATATTTACAATCAGTATTCGTCATTCTGTCATTCATGAATCGCGGACTTTCGATGCGTTGTAAATCAATTCATATCTTACGTTACTATAGTTCTAGTCGACGTGAATACACATAAATAAAATGAAATAAATTATACACAAAAGATAATGAACGTCGGCCGTATTTGTTGCCCAGCCCGCGGCGCGGTGAGGCGAGGATGGGAAATACTTATCACATTAAATCCATTTAATCGCCGAACCTTAAAAAGTTGATTTCTATTTGTACGCACTCGCGTTCTCATTGTTCTTCTGCATGCAGCGCGTGCGGATAACACTATACACCTTCGGGATGTTTCCGCAGCAACCGTATGCAGTTATAGAGCGCGATCGCCGGGCCGAGCTTGAAATTGAGCACTTCGGTGAGGTCCTCGCGCGACATCATCAGCAGCGATTCGCCGTCGATGCCATGCGCTGTGAATGCGCTGACTTGCCGACCAACGAATGGCAGCGTTTGCATGTACTCCGTGACGCGCTGCACCGTCCACGTGCGCGGGTTGGAGCTGATGTCCGCGAACGGCGCGTAATGCTTGCTGTACTTCTCCAGCATCTTCGCTTCGGCCGGATCGATTTCGTTGTTGTTTAGTGGCGGCGCCGACGGTGCCAACTCCCGCTTAATGGACCCGACCGGCGAGATCGGCTCGAAGCTCTTCATCTTCAATTCCGCGTCATCATCGATCCACTCCGTTTTCGTCGCATTCGTCTCGTATTTTTTTCTGCGTTTTCTAAGCGAGAAATTGTTAATAACTTAATGTAAGGATGGATTGAAGGAAACTTACTGCTTGGGTTCGCGACTAATAGGCACGACCGCCTGCAATTCGCGATCGGGGGACAGCAGGCGATCCGGAAGTCGATTCTCCAATTCCAGATTGTTATCTGCATAAGGGCACTGCTCCTGCGAGGTGTGGGCGGGCAAGTCAACATTGGTGTTGCCCACGCCGCGGCATCCCACTGTGGCGCACTCCACTAAGTCGTATACGTCATCCGGGGCTGAAAATGAATCAAATTCAAATAGAATCGGTTTTAAAAGGGGAAAAATATCAATTCATACTTAGTGGTGGTTCGATAGGATGTCCAGTCTTTTGACACCAGCCAATTGGATGAATATCGGGCGAATCTTCATCCACCCAATACGAGTAGCGATCGGGCCATCCATCGAAGCATATGTGCAGTTCGTGGTCCTTCACGTCCATCACAAATGCAACGCGCACGAGTTGCGGCACACGTTTATCGACACATTCCAGCCGCATTCCCTTGCGGAAACCGCATGGTGAACGCTGTTTGAACGCACGCACCGGAGCTGCCGTCGAATTCGTCTCCTTCAAATACTTCTCCCAGGTGAAGTTTTCCGGATCGGGATAATCTACAACCGATTAACATCCTTAAATGAGGAGGAATTTTAAAAAATCTAGAAAGTTACCATTCGGCGGTGTCAAATTGTGGCCGTTCTTGTCGCACCATCCAACCGGATGTATGTACGGACTGGATGGGTCCGCCCAGTAATCGTAAATATCGTCCCAACTATCGAAATGCACCAGGATGCGACCGTCGAACAGATCCTTCACCGTGGCGACGCACACCAACGCGGTGTTCTTACGGTCCACCGCCTCCAGCTTCATTCCGGTGCGAAACGCCGTGATCACCGTGCCCTGCGTCTTGTTGGTGAACAGCGTCTTCGGCGCGGCGGTGTAGCGCATCTGCTTCAGGTACGTGTTCCAATTGAAATCGGTGTATTTAGCTGGCGGCCGCAATATGTGATCGTGCTTCTCGCAGAATCCCGCCGGAAAGATGTCCGGACTGTCAGCGTTCACCCAGAAGTCGTAGCAGGACGGATACCCGTCGAAATGCAGCTGCACGCGGTAGCCCTGCGTATGCACGACGCTCAGCACGCAGAAATAGGATGGATGCTGTGGATCGATGCCTTCCAGCCGCATACCCGGCCGGAAACCGTTGTAGCCGTACGGAAACGGATCCTTGAACAAGCGCACCGGCGCCGCCGGTTGATTGATGTACCGCAGATACTTCTTCCACGAGAAGCCCTTCTTGCTGTTGTACCACGGATAAGCAGACGGCACCTCCTCCTCATCAGACTTATCAGGTTTACCCTCCTTCGTCTCCGCTGTGCCGTTTTCCAATGAATTCGATTTGCGTTTCTTCGGCGGTACGACACCAGTCGTCGAACTCGCCGAACTCGTGGGCAGAGAGGTGACCGAAGCCGTGCTGGAAATACTCCGCTTTCTTAGTGTTGTATTTACAACAGTGATTGAGTCGTTATTCTTAGTGCTGCCACTGTCACTGGAATGAATACTAAGCGGCGCAGTCTTGAGCTGAGGGGGCGGTTGATAGTTTAACGCCTTCTTCTCGCCGCTGATGAGACATTCCATGCTGCAGTACTTGGGGTTGACGAAGTCACCGGCCGGGCCGAACGCACCGCACTCCAGGCAGCGCATTTCCTCGCGAATCTGCTGCTCGTGTAGCTTCTTCTCCTCGTCGATGAGCTTCAACGCTTTCAAGCGGGCGCGCTCCATTTTCTCCTTTTGCGCTTTGATAATTGGCGCTTCAAACGCACGCAGCGCTTCCTTCGGCACGAATTCCAGCAGGCCGAATTCGTTAATAATGAACTTGAGATCGGTGCCGGGCAACGTGGCGAGTGCTTCCTGCCAATCGAGCATGCCGTTGAACTCTTCGCCCATCGGCGGGAAGCGAAAATCATCGACGGTGAGCGGTCGCTCGGCCAGCACCCGCCCAACCACGCCCGAAGTGATCATGTCCACTTCCTGATCGACGCTCTTATCCTCCTCCTCCTCTTCTTTGATTGGAATCGATGGCGCTTCGAGCACCATCTCATGGATGTCCTTGCGCAGGCAGAGCGTTGACTTGCGGCTGCGTTTGGTGGCAGGTGGTGGAGGCGGCGGCGGTGCCGAAACGCTCGCAGATGGTTGCGGTGGTTTGACCGTTGATGTCGTCGTGGTGTTTGCCTGTTTCACCGACGAATTCAATAATGAGCGCGAACGATCGTACGTGTACATGTTGCTATTCGTCGGTATGGTCGCATAGGACGGTCTCGAAATCACGCTCGACGAGGTGTTCTTGAGCGGAATCATCACCGACGTGGGAATTGCTGTGACGCCCGCATCACTGGAGCGTATTCGTATTTCCTTCGTGTGTTTGCCCACGTTGAGCATTCGCTTCGGATCGCCGCTGGCGGGCATGATCGTCTTCGGCGTGCTGCTGAAGGACGCGTTGCTTATCGGCGTCGGTTTCACATCACTTTTTGGTAGCAGCGGAAAATTGCGTTTCAGCACCGATAGGTGTTGGTAGTTTGAGTGGCGTTTGAGTTCGTTACGCGGCTCTTTATTCCTCGTCAATGTATCGTCGATGATAGTCTTTCTCGGCGCATGCTCCGGTTCTTCTTCAATGATGGACAACTCATACGAACGCTCATCCTCCGGCTGGACATTATTACCAGGCTTTTCATGCACGGCTGTAATGGTTAGGTCATCGGTAACCACCTTCATATCATCCCTGATCACATTGTTATCGGAGATCTTCAAGTTTATAATCTTCGACTTCGTCTGGCCCGGCGGCCCCTGCACGAGCGGCACAAAGGAGAATTTCGATGACTGCACCGCGTTGGTGGTCGCCGTCACCGGCTGGCGATTCCTGGTTACGCTCGGCATCGGCGCGATCATAATCTTCTGAAGGCCCGACTCGCCGCGGATCTTACCGATCGACGCGATGGGCAAGCGACTCGCCGATCGAATGTTATCCGGTGGCTTGCTCACCGGCTTCAGCATCGTTAGGTACGTGACACCGTTTTTCGGCATATTCGCCGCATTCTTCAAGACGATCGGCGGTCCCTTGCCGACCACAATCTGATTGTTCATTGGTTGCATGGGCATGTTTTGCAATTGCAATTGCGGCGATATGATGACGCTGTTATTGGAGCCGACCGCATTCAGCTTTTGCGTGCCCGGCGTTTGAATATACATCACGGGCACCACCTGATGCTTCCCGGTGGGAAGTTGTTGAATTAAAGAAGTACTGGATGTGGGTATTGCACCCTCCATGCTGGTGATTATCAATGGTGCTTCAGATGCTGCTGTGATGACATCTGCATTGCTGGACATTTTCTGCAACAAAAGAAATTCATTCGAACCACTTCCAGGCTATTTACACCAGATTTGCAGTAAGCATATACTTCTACAGTTGAATCTGTATTAAAATTAGTTTGGATTTCAATTCTAAAGTGTAGATTGTAAAAAGCATGTATACTTGTTGGCATTGAAAGTTTTTGCATACCAAAGCAATCCAAATATCACTTATTGTTAATGAACGAAAAGTTGCTCCGCGGCAATTAGGGAAGATTGTGCAATGCTTTGGAGAAGAAGCCGTGGGCGGCCACGCTTCGCCGAACTTAATCCATTCACGCCGCGCAAACGGCGACCAAATTGCTCGTAAAAGTCGAACCGCTACACTCCATCTCTTTGCACCCACAATATGATTGTTATGTGACGGTTTTGCGAACGCGGAGCTTGTGCGCCGATTATTTGGAGCTGCGTGAGCGTGCGCGCTACCGAATCGCGCACGGCGTCTGAGAAGCGGAGTCGGTGTTCGTTGTAATGCGGGCGTTTTTCCGCATGACTAGCACGAAATTTTCCAAAACAGCAAAACTCTTCCCCTCGGAGCAAAGAAAACTGGAGTCACTGGAGATCGGATCGCTCTCGGCGTGAAGCGCACGCGCGCGCACTAGCACACCAGCGCCCAACACCGCTCGCACGGCGTCGTCTTGTACTACACCCGTGCGGGGGCGTCGAGAGGAAAAGAAACGATTTGATACAATAAAGAGGCTAAAAAATGCGTCGCATAATTAATACATACACGCTGATTGGATACGCACGACGGCCCCGCACCCGCTGAATGCTGTTTGCGTGTAGTGTGGGGCCGTTTCGAACCTGGTGGACGACAATGGTCATCGTCGCCGTCGTGCATCCTACGTGACGTCACGATTCGATGCGGTTTGAGCACGTGTTTGAAATGAAATGCATTTTGCTTCGTCCGCAATCGACTTTTTCTTTTGTTAGCTTACTCTTGTGTACGTGAGTGCAGGTTGCTGATGGCATTTAGACATTTTTATCCATGAATGAGATATTATTAATCTATCCAATTAGTCATAGCGTATTCTGGGTGAAATTTGGGGCATAAGATAACGAATAAAAAATGGTCTATTTCAAGGTTAATCACGCACCTTTCCTATAATCAATTGAATTTGCTTTTGAATTGATTTGACCGTCACGTCGCTGAATCAACGCGGTTGATATACGTATTCTTTCTTATCTTCATCATCGTTATCAAAGTAATTATCAACGTTCTTAGTAACTCTTGCTCTTGTACTATAAGATAAGCAGTGTTGTGTGCATCATGAATTAGCAAATTCGCTAACTTGCAGGTGCAAGACATTCGTTTGTTGGCGGTGCGTACAAAACGCATGACAGAACGAGTGCAAAAGCAACTAACCCATCAACCAAACGCGCGCACACAGACGCAAGGTCGCCAAATTTTTTTCCTCCAAGGCTCTCTCACGAATTCCGATGTAGAGCACCACGTCGCCAATGGAGCCCTGCGACCTCCGAGCCCTACACTCTCGCGGCCAATGCGTGTGGCTCGCCGGCGCGTTTGTTATTGACCGCGCCGCAGCGAAATGCAAAGTGCAGCGCAATGTTGAAAACTACAGTGGACAGCAATTGAGTTAGCAAACTGTCGATTTTAACGATAACCAAGGCGCGCCGAATGCGGGCGTGAATCGCCACCCGCGCAAAACGGCGTCGGGCACTAATCGGCGCACGTCGCGTATGCAAATTGCGTGCGCAAATATGTAGAAATTGGTAAAAATTACTCACCACAAACTCCGCCGAAACTCCATAAACGAATATGTACCTATCCGTAAATACAGTTGTCGCGCACGCGTGATAGAAACGGGCGCTTGGCGGCGATGCCACATTGTCTTAACCTGTTTTTAAAATTTAAAATTGAGTCCGAATTTTATGAAAATCTCAATAGATTTCATAACTTTATTTTATGTGTAATACGCAGAAGCTGTTTATTATAAGAGGATAGAGAAATCTGGGATTTTACGGAAGTTTATATTTGTTTTGTACTGCATGGCAACGTGTGAGCACACCAGCTGAATTCTGACAGCGCCGCAACGATAATACGCTTCTCCCGGAGAGTTGTTTTGCATTGTCGAATGGACGGCGGGGACGGCGAGTGGAGTGCATGAGCCGCCCGCAAGTACGCGCATTAAAGTAAAACGGTGGCTTCACAGCGGGACGGACTGACGGACACGACAGCCGTTCGCGTGCCGCATGAACGGTGGTGATTTGCGAGAACTATCCGCTTAACATTATCGGTGGCTTGCAGTTGGGTGACAGTCTTGCTAATTCCTGCAAGAAGGCAGCTAATTTCATTGGTAAGTTCAATTTGTACATATGTATGTACTTCCTAATCGCTTGGAATATTCTCGGGTGCATTCAACTTGATGCTCAACATATGCGTTTCAAATGTTTATGCATGTATTTCGTGGTCTTTACAAGATGTATAGATAGAATGTAATCTCTTTAATGTTGGCCGAGGACAAAGACATTCCAGACAAGGGTGTCGTGATTTTGTTTACTGAATAAACAAAAAATAATCAATATCTTTTCAATCTATTTACTCATAATCAATTTTAATTTATTGGATTAGTTTAGTTTGTTGCTGGAAGAGAAGAATCCATGATGACAATGATGACAAAAGTAGTTATATGTATATTGATTGAATAATTTCATTAGGTATTTAGATGGTTGCTGAATTAATTCGTTGAGGCATTGTTTACCTCTTTATCATATTCTGTTTATATAAACCAGTGTAATGCTAGGACTTTAATATGAATTTTCATCAGGTCATCAATGCATTACATATTGTCATTGTGTGAATATGCATTTAGCAATATGATCCTTGATTAATCATAAGTTTATAGACTTTGCTATGCTTTGAGATAGTCTTTAAAGATATGCATTTGCTTAACTGACCAATGTGAGTAAGTTGTTATTGTTATTGATTTGTTTTATTCAACACGCATTATTCATGCTGAACTTATTCCACGAGTAACAAGGTTGCAAACGTTTTCGTAGCAATGGGCAGCGCGGTGAGCGCGGGCCACAACAACGAGGAGCTGACCGACAACCTCTGGGATGCCGAGTATATTCGCACGCCGAAGATTGACCGGCTCTTCCGCGCCGTCGACCGCGGCGAGTACATTCTGCCCGAGGACCGGACAAACGCCTACAAGGACCAGGCATGGCGGCGCAACCACCTGCACCTGTCGGCGCCATGCATTTACAGCGAGGTGCTGGAGGGTTTGGCGATGGGACCGGGCATGAGTTTCTTGAATCTCGGCTCCGGCACCGGCTATCTGAGCACGCTCGCCGGCCTCATTCTGGGCGGCGGCGGTATCAATCACGGCGTTGAGTATTACGACGATGTGATTGCTTACGCCAACGCCAAGTTGGAGACTTTCAAGCGGCACAGCGGCGCCATGGATGCGTTCGACTTCTGCGAGCCGAAATTCATGCAGGGAAACTGCTTGTGTATTACGAGCGATCGCCGCTATGATCGTGTGTATGTGGGCGCCGCGTGCCCCTCGCTGTATGACGGTTACATGAAGAATCTGGTGAAGGTTGGCGGTATTCTCGTGATGCCCTTTCACGATCAGTTGCTGAAGGTGCGTCGCGACACTGAATGCTCGTGGGTGACGGTGCCGCTGCTGCCGGTGAGCTTCGCCATGCTTATCATGCCCCCGGCACAGACCAAGGAAGAAATCACATTAAGTAAGGCAAGGTGGTGTTTTCCGTGGGGTTGGTTATACAAACTTCTTGTTTTTGCAGTGGATATCCAGCCGAAATCATTGCAATGCCTATGCCGCTGCAAAATACGCAATATTCTTCGTAACAACGTGGATGTTGAGCATCCGGATCTTTCCAGGCCGGTGGAGCGCGAGAAGAAGATTTTGGCACCGCGCCGCAAGCCAGGAATTGGCCCTGTTCTCGTTCTGGACCCGGATTTACCCAGCGTCCGCCGTCGTGCGCAACGCCGTAACACAACGGGCAGTAACAGCAGCAGTAGTAGCAGCAGCGACAGCAGTAGCACCAGCAGCAGTAACAGCGAACCCGAATATCACCACCCTGGCCGCGACGGGACCACCGCCTACGCAGAAGCGGACAGCACACAACCAGACTTTGAGCCGTGCCCCGTCAATTCGGTGACTGTCGATGAGGTGGTGCGCGTTACTCCCGAGAACGGCGTGCCGCATCGCCGCAAGTTCGATAGCGGACTCGGCGACGATGAGTCGAACCATGACGATGATGAGCCGATGTCCGTGGAGCCGGATCGCTACAACACCGGCATCGGCCTCAGCAAACGCACCAAGTTGACGTGGTTCAACAAGTGGTTGCGTCCGGAGGATCGCGGCAACGCTTCCAGCAGCAGCAGCGATCCGCCTCAACCACCGATCGAGGAGGTGCAGCGCGCAGAGCGTGTAGAGATGTTGGAGCGGGCGATGGTTCTGGAGGAGGCGATCTATAACGATGACGATTCGGATGATGAGGATATTGATGAGGGTGGCGAGAATGACGACACCGTATCGCGCGAAGATGCCGTCTTCGATATGGAAGTCTATAAGCAGCGTCGCACCGTGGATAGTCCGTATACCGAGCTGATGAGCAACAAGATCAACGCACTGCCGTTGCCCCCGACGCTCAAAAACTATTTGAACTTCTATCGCTTCTAGATCGAAGTTCAGAGAAGGCGCGTGATAATAACTACTCCCGAGGATTAGTTTTAGTGTACAGGATAGTTTTCGAAATAGCAATCGAATAAGGAGCGGGTCGGTGGGCGGTTAAGAAAAAATTATATTTTTGTAGTGGTTCCGTAGCGGAATTTCGATCTTGAGATTGTGACTTGAATACACATCATTACGATTTCATCATTTTCGATTAAGAGATCTGAAGAGAACAAAATTTCAGTCGTGCATTTGATGGTGCATTATTTTTGTGTATAATTCGTCCATGTATTAAATACGTGAATTAGTTATTATGAAATGTTGATTTTTATTATTGTTTTGTTATATACCATGTAGATTATTGTTATAAGTATGTACACATGTTCCTTTTGTTAAGCTTAATGGTGTTTTCAAATATTTTGTAGTTGTTGCTGATCACAAGGAAAAAAATTAAGAGTTGACGGATGCTTCGGGGGGTTGGGATTTGGTACACGAATCAATATGAATTTAAAAATTAACTTTTTTAAGTACATATGTATTACATAACATTGAATATTATTTGATTAAATAAATATCTAAATATCTATGCACGTTAGATATGCATATTAATTTCAAACATTGATGAATTGGATGATGAATAAGATTTATATTTATTAGCATAAAGATGATTTATTAAGGCAAAACTTGTACATAATTCTAAATAAAATATATCATAATCAAGATTCACTTTAAATTTGATTTCCGTTGTTTACGACCAATAGGAAACTAGCATCATTTGAACCCTTTTAGGTTATGTCGTGGCGAGAAACGTCAGTGGTTACGTTTTTTTTCTTGGTCGATGCGGTTTTATTTAAAACAGACTAATTCGGTAAATACTTATTCGCTTTGTGATCATTAGTGCGTGAATTAATTGTCGGCATAATCAGTGACTTGTGATTGCGCTAGCATGCTATTTTGCGATAGAGCGGTAAGTTTACAATTTATATGGTATTGAAGCATTTTTATAACCCTATTTGCATATGCAACAATTGCTAATACATATTTATGTTTTTTTGAGTACGTTTAAGTTGTGCACTTAAATGTATGTACAATCGCATTTCAATTAAGTTGTACTTGATGCACGCCCAAAGAATGCACGCTTGTATATAAGCTACGCATCGCTCCATCGTTATTTATAAACTTTTAAACTTTATGAACACGAAGCGCGGATTGTTTTCATCAGCGTTTCTCACTCGGCGCCTCGTTGAGTCGCCGTTGAACATTAGCATTAGCAATAAATAACGCGGCCGCTCTCAGCCGCTTTCAATGAGTGCCAAATCCAACGAATGCGAATGTAAGTTCACGATTGATAAAGAATATTTAATTAATGTCATAGTCATAACCAAACAATGTTGTATTGATCAACATATATCTTTATTTATAAGAATAGCACACATTCCCATTAACAGCAGTCTTGTTATGCTCCTAATGAGCGTTTTTTGTTGGAGTGCATTCGTGTATCAGCGTGTTAAGTATGCTATGCGAGGAATACACATGCATACTTAACGGCATACTGTGTCGCCAGTTGGATGTTGAATGTTAAAAATAGCAACCGCGAACGCACGACACTTACTCGCTTTGCAAAACTTTACACTACTAATTGTCTGATTCGTTACTTATCATTTACATTATTCACCTATACATCTTATAGTACATTGCTTGAATTGATAGTTTTTGCATGAAACATTCGATAACTACCTCTAACTTGCCAAAAAGTTATTATTAACAGTAGTTTCATTCGGAATCAATCGTCACAATAGCGAGCGCGTGTGCAAACTTCGGCAAACTTTTCGTGCGCTCCCCCTCCGTTTTCCGCCCCCGCACACAGCCGGGGTTACGTGTGTGTGTGTACGTTGGTCCACATGCGCGCCGGCCAACATAAATATCCCGCGCGCAAACTTGTGCAAGTCGGCGCACGGCGCACGCCGCGAAAATCACCATTGTCAGTTTTCGTTTCGCGCTTCTTACAATCGATTCGCGTGGCGTGCGAGCAGCAATAATAAGCGATCAACTAAACTCTCCATGCTCATCCCGACAAGTAAAGTAAGTCGTCACCACGGGCCACCCACGGCACGCGAACTCGCGCGCGCGCGCGCTATTGATTTTTCCAACTCTCCACCAACTCGCTCGCAACTTTGGCAGGGGTTGCGCGGCGTGCGCAACAGGAGCAACAGGACGTTGGGTTTACAGCGGTGGTGCCTCATTCCTCATCCACCAACCCTCTCCCCTCACCACCACCCCATTCCCCACCGTTTCCCGGCGCCTCCACAGCACATACACGCAAAGAAAAAACTTTTTTACAGGCTCACCCTTCCCCATTGCGCCCTGGTATTGTCTTTGCGCTCGCCCTCGGCGCTCCGGCGAACTTGTCGAAAAGTTGCGAAAGAAACGTGCTCGCAGCACGACGTGTCCGTCGCTCGTGTGCACGTGGAAATCAACACATACACGGATTAAATTATAATCGATTTCTATCTTGTAAGTTTTATTAGTTTTATCAGTAGACAGTTTAATATTAGGTGGTAAAATCCGGGATTGTCTTGTAAAAGTAAAGTTTCTCAAGTTTGCATAACACGGACAGGACAGGATTGTAGGTTAGCATTAGCCGAGGGGGTACGTCGCGTAGAGCGCATGCTCGCGCCCCCCGTGTGCGATGCGGCGAAACTGCGCGTGCGGGGGGGAGACAAGGACGATTGCCCGGCGGGCGCGCAAGGACCTGTTTGTAGATGAATCATACATGTGTTTGCATCGCTTCTCGCTCGCACCCCTCGCGCTAGCGGTGTCCTTCCCTCCTTGCGCTCGCACACATGCGCAGCACCCAAGTTGCGCGCCGTCGTTTTGGTCGGTGTCGCGCGGCAGCGGCCACGGCCGAAATCTCCTCCGCCGCGCTCTATCACTTTCTCTTTTCTTGTTTTCTTAGAAGTACTTAGACTGGTGTGTGAATGGTGGTTGTTTGTCTTCTTCGCGTGTGACTTTTGTCGCGGTGCACGCGACCATCCTGCTGGAGAAGCGTCCGATACGGGTGAGTTGCGGTGTGGATGCGCCGGGCGCAAAGTTGGTGAAAAGTGATCAAAACACACACGGAGAGGCAGGGGTGCCGAGAAGGGGGTAAACATAACCTTAAAGTACGCGTGCGCGCTCGCTCTCGGCCACTTGATGATGCGTTTCATCCTCCCTCGCAGCACGCCAAGTATGTAGTTGACCGCAAACAAATAGCGTAACATGATAGTGTCGAGTATCCAGCATATCTGGGACGACTTGTAAGTGATTACTATTTATGAAGGTAATTTTTTGGAGGTAATTGAGTGATTTTCGCGGAGTTTTTCCGCGACAGGGGCGCATATGTGCATGTGTGTGAGTGTGTGAATGTGGGGGTCAATTGTATCTGTGTTTTCCTGCGTCGCGTGCGGACTAGCCTCATCTAAACTTTGCCACCTCTTTTTTATGACTTTGCGCCAAGAGGGGGAAAGTTTTCACGGCGCGCGCGCGTTCGGCAAAGTTTTGCCGCTTTCCTTATTTCCTCGTTCGCGTGCGCCATCATCTAAAATCACCACCACCACCATCAACATTGTCGGTGCACACAGACGGTATGCCCATCTCTGTCGTCGCAAACTTTTCCAAACTCTCATCCTCCCCAACATTTACCACCCCCTTCTCTCTCGGGGTGGGTTGATTCGCCCATGACGACCGGAATTCATTGCCTAGCAACCAATTTGCATCGTCGCGTGCGGTGTCGCGGATTATGCACAATGGGCAGCGCGCTCGTCGCGTCTGAAATGAGATTAAAAAACGATGACAATGACCGGAAGCATGCGCGCGCTGCACGGAAATCCGAGGTTTTTAATTAGCGGCGCGGCGGCGGGCGTTTGCGTTTGTGTGTGCGCACCTACATTGCTCATTGTAATTAACTTTTTTATATGCTTGTCATACCGACTTGTTTTATTATTTGTTTTCATATGCACTTTGCGCGCCTGGATTATTACTTTGCGTGTTTTAATTAGCGTACGGATAATTACTCATCATAGCTTCATGCATATTTTTTTGAAGGATGTTTAATTTTCGAGTTGTTTTGCTGTGTAATGAAGGTATTTATGGTAGATATAGTAATTATTATTACACATGATGTTTGACTGGTAATACGCATCACACCCCCTCATATATATCGTGTTGTCATTTAAAGATGCAAATCGATAAATCTGTTTTCTGGGTCATTGACAATGCGTGGAATTGCGCTAGGGCATCATCGCATTTTATTAATTCGCATAGAATAAGTACATCAATTGCCATTGTATTACATTTTATAATTTAGGTTGTTCTTTATTTTAAACAAATTATGTTCATGCTACTTATGGATTTATACAAGGACAGGGTTAACATAAGCAATAATATTGCTTGCTCTTATTGATTAAATACTTCAATCAGAAATTAATAATAATTTGATTTGGTTATTGATTAATTACTTAGTACCATACTTAAGACTGTTTTAAGCATCAGTTGGCAACCCTAAAAATGAGCACATAGACGATGGTAACTTATGTAAACGCATAGTAGAAAGTTGGACACATAGCGACAAGCGCGTTACATAGAGAAACTTTGGACATTGAAAATACACCCACACAGCGACAGGAGTCCAATCAAGGCGCATGCATGGTGCGCGCGTGAATGCAGACGGCAGCAGTTATCCCGTCCTGCGCCTTCCGCCTCGTCCTGTTTTCATTTGCCGCACCATACATACACACACACCCACGCATTACTGCCGACAGGCAGACGATTCATATACATTCGTATGATGGCATAGTGTATGTGGTGGAACGCACGCCCGCCGCCCACCCCCACCGCGTCCGAAAACTTTCCGCAAAGTACTCGAAACTTCCCCGCCGTTGCCGCCGTTGCCGCCGTCGCCGCTACCACTGCTGCTGGCGCGCTTAATAACTTATCGATTTTATTCGCGTTTGCTTCTTTGCGTACACAACGCGCTCGGTTTTGTGCAGTTAATCTCCTCATCCTTCTTCTCCTCCTACTCCTCCTCGCCCGCCTTTCGTTACGAGTGAATTGAAAAGACCGATTCAATGCCGATTAATTATGTTGTTATTTCGCTTTTGATTACAAAGAGCAAACTTGCTCTAATTGATTGAATGTAATTACATTTACAATTGCTATTGATTTTTAAAATGAAGCGTTATGGATTTGTTTGTTGCAGATATGTGTAGCGCATAGACTCGGAGGAGAATGACGTCGAAGGGCCAACCGATGGGGCACTCCATCGAGGCGCTGCTGGAGCTGCCGCCGCGGACGAGCGCCGCGACCGCAACGCGCCAGACGAGTAGTGCGCCGCTGGCAACGCTCGCCGCCACCCCACCGTCGACGACGACGGCGAGCATCGCAACGATGGCGTCCCCCCAGCGGCCGCGTTCGCGGTTCAGCATACCCACGCCGAAAAAGGTAGGAAACCATTCCCTTTGCTCGAGTCCTTGCGCGCCTTGCGCCATTCGTCCTTGTTGCCTGTTGGCTGATGTAACCGGTAGAATGTAGATGGCGCTGAGGGTATTACTAGTCCTTTTTATGAGGTCCTTAAAGGAGTACACAGTTTCATAAATACTGAATTGAGAATATAAATAATTCTCATTCTGCGATTGTTTTAATTCCACTTATTTCTAATAAGATTTGTGCATATTTTGCTTATTATTATTTACAAGTAATAATTAATTTATATAAAGGACAATTTGTATGAATTCACGCACTGCCGCCCTTGGCGTTTACTCAGCGGTTAAATAATAATATAAATCTTAAGATGTCCGTAACAGGGTGTAAACAATAGGGCGGATGAGGCCTTTGGGGAAGCAGGGGTCCTTACTGTGGGGGAGGCTAGGGGCGGTTGGAAGGGGGCATCACCTATACGCCGAACTTCCGCGTTGGCCATCATAAATATCTCGAATTCGGTAATCTGGCTGGCACTTTGCTTAGTCCGCGCTCCGCCGCTAACTTCCGCATCGGTGGACGCATTCCGGCGTGCGCCTATTATCTGGTGCGCGGGCGGTGTGGTATTTAGATCGCGCTCCTGCTCCTGTAAGGAGTCAGAAGTCACACGCGTAAGGCGTTCAAGGCTTATTATATCTTCGAATAAAGATATACATGCGAGGATGAAAATCGCAAATATCGTAATTCGGGAATCATTATTTAAAATGGGAATTACATTTTAATATTTCGTGGATGTTTCATGTACTGATATATGAAATGATATTGGTGTTTTGGTTTTTTGGGTGCATTATTTATTCACCCTCAATTTTATATCCATTATATATCTGGCAAATCGCTGCATCGATGATTGCCTCTATATGCGCGTGTCATACGTATTCACATGCATACGAGAGATAATAAAAAATGATTTTATTACCGCACCTCGGCGGAAAACACACGCGATACACAATCGAAAGCAATCAAAACATAATTTCCATACGAATTCAATAACGTCTGCGGCGCCCAACAAAAGCGCTATCTAGCAATAAGACACCACCGAAGAAGGCAAGACCAATCGGAAGCATATACGAGTAGATGAATAAAAGGATGTGTGTGGATTCTTGTTCGATCGAAGTAAATAAAAAAAAAAAACACGACGATGAAGACATAATCACAGCGTTAGTGAAGACATGTTGTTCTTTTCGGCAAAGGAAATCTATTTAAGCAGTCGATGGGTTGCCACCGGCATACAAAACGCATGATTTCTTTTATATGCGCTGAGGTAAATCATGTCGAATACCCACCCTCATTCCTTGCCCGACTTCATATTCATATATTTATGCGTCTCTTGTACGACACGCTTGGAGTCGTCGCAGGACGATTATACGGGCATCCTCTTGCTTTTTTGTATGTGGTTTCCGTGTGTTTTATGCGTGCCTATAACTCTCCGACACACACACAAGCGATTCCTAATAGAATGCGGATTGAACATAACATTGAATATAAATGCCATGCATGCGAATATCGATGAGTGTGTGTGGGTGCGTGCGTACGTGGAGGGGTTGGTTGCCGACGAAGAAGTGATGGGGGTGGATGGGTGTATGTTGGGCGCCATCGAATTTTACGACGATGTCGACGCGTTTACGCGTTGTAAACTCGCTGCCTCCGAACGATATGAATTGTTGTCGACAGATATGTTAGACGCTAGTATAACGAGCGGGAAGACGCACCATGGCGCTCGTAAACATGCGAAAGGTGTTTGATTGCAATAGTAATCGCATCATAATACTAAAATCCGATTCAATTCTTGCATATAACGCGCGAATTTATGGCGCGTTTTGCGGTGTGATAATAATTACGTTAGTGGGGTTGTTTCTCTTGCGCCATTTATTTACTAAGCATTGCCTATGGACGCGGCGAATTAAGAATTAGGAAGTGTTGAGCATGAACCATTAGCACTCATTTCATTGCCCATCGTCGACTTCGTCGTCGGCGTCGGCGGTGTGAAAGTATTTGGAAATTAATTGTCCGTAACTAATTGGCAGCCTGTGGAAATTTCGCTAATATTGCAGTTTCACTCAAAGAAATTGCGCCGCAGCCCGCATGCAAAAGAGTCTGATAGGGCTGCTTCTTGTACATGTTGCACATGCAAGCGGATTGGAGGCACAGCATTCGAAGCCATCGAAGTGTGCGCAGCAAATGCGATGTGGGTGCGTTCGAGCGGCGCACGGCCATCGGGAGCACATGTCGTAAGACGTGTAGCCTATTAAGGACAACATCGCCGCTGCCACCGTCGCTGTCTTGCGAAAAGGGGAGAATCCTGCCGACAATCGTAGAGAAAGAGCAGCTTATAATGCATTCCGCAACGACCCCTTTTACTCTTCGCTCGCCTTTGGTCCCCAGCCGCCGTCCGCCGGTAGCATACCTACCCCCTTCTTAATACTAATGCGAAAACCAATGTCTTATACACTAATGTCGTAGACTTGCTGATCTCCCCTCGGTCGGTGCGTGTGTATAATGCGTGCGCAGCGAGCGGACGCGGACGCGGGCGACTAATAAATTAGGTTTAGCCATTGTGCGTGGTGCCGCCGCCTCCGCCGCCCTGTTAAACGACGCGTTTTTACTACTCAAATTCGCACTCAGCGTCGTCCCTCTACCACCACCGCCCGGCGCCTGCACTCTCTTCTTCCTGCCGGTGGCAGCGGCGGTGGAGGCGGCGGGCACAGATGACGATGACGCCGCATCGCGGTTTGGAGACTTCTTGCGCACAGCAAGACGTTGACGGCTGGTATTTCTTGCAGCATCCAACCCTCTCACCCCGTGGCGCTTTATTGTGTGTGTGCGTGGATGTTTTTATTTACCCGCACGCCGCCTTTCATAATAAGTCATTTTAATTCGCTAAGAAAGTGCGCCTCGCACCCGTTCGTTCGTTTGTTCGGTTGGCGGCGTAAGAGTGTTGGAAGAAGGGGCGGTCATTCCCAGCACAATCGCAGCGGCGCACGAATGTCTGTTTTCAACTGATAAATACACAATACGCGGCAGGCGGGGGTTAAACGTTTAATTATTCGTTGGAAGAGTGCCGTCTGCAAGAATTCCGCACACGCGATCGGAAGTCCGCCCTGTGTGGATACGCACACAACAACAACGCGCAGCCGCCCACGCAAAATTGCAATGCGCGCGTTTAGCTGAAGAAAACAGCGAGCGCTTACGATAAATAGAATTGTTGGGTGAGTGTGTGTGTGTGCGCCAATTCAATTACGGGCGTCATTCGAATGAATACTCACTCACTTACTTACACCAGCGCAGCGCGACTCTTTCGTTTAGCAAATTCGAAACGCTCGCTCGCAATTTCCCGTGTATACAACGGAAAATACGTTGCGAGGAAAATGTACCGCTGATCGGCACCGACCGACGCGACGCCGACGCCGACGCGTGCAACCGGCAGGTTGCGGTAGGTTGCTGCCAGCGACGTCCGATCGCCGAGATCTGCGAAGAAACTTTTGTAATTAATTTACCTATGAAATTGGTTTAGCAGTGCGCCTTTCTTTCCGCTGCCCACGCGTTCAGCTACAAATTGAAATTCACTCATTCATTATTCGCGAAAATGTATAAATACTGAGTATTAATCTACATATTGCTGCTGGGAAGCTGAGGTAGTATCGATAGTATGTTGTCGTGCATTGGAGAACGGGTGCAATTCTTACTACATCGCAAACTAGGAAAGATTCCGTAATATATCAAAATTCACTCGAAATTTTCGCATAAACACATCCGGCAACGGCGCTTCCAGCGCACCACTCTCATATAAATTAATCCACCCTCGCGCGCATTCGCGATGATTTATCGCCCGCATCGCCAACACGGGGCAAACACGGGCGGGATGCGCGTCCAGGAACTGAAAAACCGATTCCGAATCACTTTTTGTGCGCCATACATCTTCATGCGACCGCGTACATCTTAGCACAGGGCCTGCTCTCCCTCTAATATTGCCCACTAACCACCCCATCCACGCATTGGATGTAGTTTTGCTCTTGCACATTACGCATCATAAGTTCTAATATCGTCTTCCGTACACATTCACATACATACCTTTAGTCAGAGCCTCCCTCCGTTTCGTTTTCACCGAGCTTACTACTTGCGCGAAAGTTTGCGGCCGCGCGGAGAAAAACAACGCGTTTAAAATTCGGCAAAAGTTTTGCGTCTTCTTCCTCTTCTTCCTCTTGTTTTTTGTATTCTTCGTCATGGCCTTCGTCTAGTCGCTCAGGGAAAAAGTTAATTCCGTACAGGACATTAATAATGGATAATGGATAAATTACGTATACAGCCCAGCCAGCAACCCTCCACCGGCCAGAATTGTGTGGTCGTCGGACGTGTGGTATTCCTGTCATGATTCCTTTGCGTGCGGCGGGCGGGGAGGACGTTCCGCTTTCATATTCAGCGTGCGGCGAAATCAGCGACTAAGACCACGCTTTCCAAGTTTAGGACTTTATATCTGTTTGTATCTCGGCTTCTTTCTTCTTTGCGAGACCTTCGAACTTCCACGCCCAGACCACATCCAACGTCTTCAACCTTTCCGCCTCCTGCGTCCTCCTTCGTCCGTCCGCCTGCCGCCAAGATGATGGAAGGATGTAGTAGGTATATGGTTTTGAAGATTGAGGGAGAGAGAGTCGGCCGGCCGATGTACCTGATCGCAATGCCGACCACAGATCCTTTTGGTGCGCTCGTATGTAGTTAAGGACGAGCAACGCAGCCTGCATAAATGCGGCGAGCATCTTAGATGTTGCGCCGTGTCAACACGCACAACGCCAATGCAAGCCGACGGACGGCGGCGGCGGCGTGTAGGGCGGGCAACCCTTCGTGGCCGCAACAGGCATTAACAACTTCTCGTAAGAAACATTCATTCGACAACGGGCGGGGGCGGGTGGAGCGGGCGCCATGACTTATTCAGTGCGCCCAGTCGCCACCTTATTTTGAATGGCAAAGTAGCTGTTTGCATTGCTAAAGGCTAAAAACGGCAAGCCAAGACGACCACCGCCCTTGTTTCGCGCATCCACAACCATATTCCACTCCTTTGTATTAGGGGACGCGCGCCTTAAACACTCGTGTAAATATAAATATAAACGATGGCCTTTGAACTCTGCAGCGAAAAGAAAACCTCTTGTTTTTTTTTTGGTCGACGCTGCTTTATTTCGGCAAAGGTTTAATTCGACATTGTAATTAAGACGTTGTTACATTAACGCTGCCGACCGACCCTTTTCTCGGGTTCTTTTGTATGCATTGCCTTTGCGCACGTGCTGAGATGGTTGAGAATTTATCGGTGCACTTTCAGCAACCCTTCCGCAGCTGAGCGCATTGCACGCATAAATCCTCGACGATGCAATTTGTGCTTCACGGCGGCGCGGCGCGGCGGCTTTCGAAATGAAAAGTCGAAAAGGAGAGAGGCTTGGGGAGGGATTTTAAGCGATCTTTTTAAGGGATTTATTTTTAACGAAGTGGGGGAGTCGTGATTACATTATTGATAGTGTTTGCCAACGCGGAGGAAGGACGCCGACGACAACAGGCGGCGGTGATTTAAAAATCCGCCGATGTCAACATATAATTTTCTTTCCGCCAGCAAACCATCACTTATTGATGCAGCACGTTCGAAATTCGTGCGTGCACGGCTATTAAATGTAAAACCTCAGTTGTGTCTTTGCCACATGAATATTTTACTAGTTAGGTCTACGTTTCGGTTGAAATTTATTACAGTTGCAAATTTCAAACAAATATCAAATCCTGATTCAAACAATTTTATCCATTATGGGTTTGATAATAAATATAAGCATGAATTTATTAATTAAGATACAAAAATATCTTCACCCCAACTCTCATTCGGATTAAAACTCTATAGATCTAGATTTACACATGCACTCATATTCATACGCAAATACATTCGGCGTGGAAAGGGAAGAGCACAACCCGGACATTAATAACACCCCGAAATTTTAATTAAAATAAGTGTAACACAACCTCGGTCCATTGGCGGCCGTCCGTGTTGGCCTCTTGCCGTCCTTGCCCGCGCGGCGGTTGAGTTTTTAAAGGGTTCGGTTTCAAAAATGTATTTTAATCATCACCCCCGTCGCCGTCGCCGTCGTCGTCGCTGGATTCGCGCTCAACCGGAAAACTCGTCTTACCCCGTAGCAACGTAATGAAAAATCCCGCCGAAACGGACAGACCGAAAATGCCACCCATGTCTAAAGGATAATTAAAAATTATACTTAATCTAATTTAAAAAGCTTTTCAAACGAAACCGAAGCGCAAATGCCACAGCGGCATGTCGAAGGCGAACAAAGCACGCGCGCGGGGCGGTAAGCCGCTGGGCTGCTAAGAGGGTTTAAAAGGCATCTCCGACACGTTTTAACCTTATTAGCTGGCCGGCCGGAGCTGCGCGCTGCTTCCGCAAGAACAAAAAGGGAATCGACATCAATGTTCGTCGGGCGGGTGGTTGGAGGGCGAATAAGGGGATGCATACCAATCTCCCACACACACGCACGCACGCATCGGCCGTCCATCTGAAATATGTTCGCGAAGGTACCTCGGCATGCTGAAGAGTGCGCAGTGCGGTGGAATGAAGAGTTTTGGCCGCCGAGTGTATGAGCAGTAGGCGGGAATGCGAGGGGCAAAAACAAATCTCCGAATTTAATTAATGACGTTTCGAGACGGGAATGCTTTGTGAGTGGACCGAGCACCCACCTCACGCATATACATTTCGCCCTCCATCCCTCCAATGGAAAAACCTATGCGTTTTCCGCCGTTTGATCCGCGTCGTTCTCGTGAATCAAATAAATATATATTCGATTGTATTTCAAGACGTCGCCGTCGGTCGGCGTCGTTTCAGTGGGTATGACGGTGGGCTCTAGCTTATAATCCGTGTTGTTTTCATTTTCGTTTCGCAATTTCTGCGCAAGACAGGCGCTGACAGCCGGCCCCGCACCTTGCACATTGATGGGCCGAACCACCACCGCTTCACCTTCAGCACCCCATCGGCTACTACACATGTCAATAATACGCGCGCTTACTGGCTATGGCGGTAGTGGTGGTGGTGCGTGGCGCCCGCCGGAGGATGTGAAGGGATGTAGATGTCGAGACGCTATGCAGCAGCGGCAGGCGCTGCCACTGACAGCCTAACTTATTCATTATGCGAAACCCTAAACGCCCAAACTATCCGTAAAACATTAACAGCTGCGGGCGCACGCCGGCGCCGCATTGACACGATTTATAAATAATTCACGGCGGCCAGCAGGAGTAGGATGTAAAAATCTCTTCGATCGTTGTTTAGTTTCGGTTGGTCGTATGCACTATCGCGCCACAGAAGGAGAACCATGTGTAGTTTGTCGCCAGTTTGTTTGATCAACCCGACGCGACGATCACTCCCGATGGTCGGCCAAACTAAAACAGCGCACTCGAGTAACATTGCGGCATTAGTTACTAATTAGCGCATGGATTATTAAGTGGACGATAGATTTCGAAACAGGTGAGTGTCCCCGAACGACGCCGACCCACCGACGGCGACGTGTCGCATTGTGTGTGTGCCCCCGCTGCCGACAAGTTTACATTAATTATGAGTAGTCCACTAACTTAGTTCGCTTGCAGTAAGCGCATCACGCTGATTTCAATCAAAACGCAATCAAAATATATCTAGCGATGGTGAAGGCGCCGGGCCCGGCTTATCATTGTGATCTGCGCGCGAAGGGAGAGGGCTATTTGAAAAATTGCACATCGTCAAATAAAGCGGCGGGGGGAGTGTCATAATATGCGTGAGCTAGCGGAAAAATGAAAAAATTGCGCATCGACAGCGAGGGTGCGTGCGGAAGGGTTCCGTTGATATTTCTTTCGCGCAGCCAAACCACTTAGTACGTACTATTTTTCATTCCGCCGTCTGCACTTCCGGCGATTCCCCTAATTAAATAATTAATTTAGGATGCGTTTCAGTTAATTAGAACGAATGGCGAGTAATCGCCACGGCGCGGCGCGCGCCCTAACGATTCTCAACAACAACACTTAATCTTGCCTTCTTCTCGTCTTCTTCTTGCTGCCTGCTCTTTATTGCCCATCTCAATCTGTGACGAGTCGAAAATCAAGGACGAGAGGCAAGAGAGGAGAGGCAGAGCTTCATTTTTAATATGGGAACCGAAACCGGATACGCACCGATTGCGGATGGCCGTGGAATGTTCATGGATGGGGTGGTAATTCAGTCCGCGCGTCGTTTTAATTTTAATTTGCTGCGCCGCGGCATCCGTTTTTCGGCGCCGACTGTGCGCCGACTGTGCTTGCCCGCTTGCTCGCGCGCCATGATTGTTAATTAATTAATAAGTCAAAAGTGGAGCGGGTCGCATGTTTTCGCCGGCGCGGCGCGCCATGCAATTTGCTAACATTATTAAGAGCGCAGCGCTGCAACTTTGCAGGCGCTCGCAAACATGTCCGAGATTCCGGCGCACTTTATGGTTTTCGCACAGATTTCATTAAGGGCAAACGTTGCGTGAACCGGCCCATATACTACAGCACGCCCTCTTAAAGACGTCGCGCCGCCGGCGCCGCCACCACCAACGACGACTTATGTGTATCGTCCGTCCCATGCCTCTCGCTACACTTTTGCGCACTCCGCGCAAATGGGCGGCGAAGACTTTCTTAATTACGCCGCCGCGCTGCTGTACTCTTGAATTTTTTAATAACGGCATGAATTTACAGCGGCTTGTTTTTTTCTTTCGTACGATTATAGCAACAAGCACTTGGCGTGTGAGGGTGGGTTAGGGGTGTGTTTAACCCCTGCAGCGCAAAGCAATACAAATATTTTACTTTTATCGGATGGTCTTAAACATAAGAAAACACCGCCGCCGTTTTCGTATTCATTGCAATCTTTCACCTGCCGCGTTTCTCTGCTAATCGAATCAATGTCGTAATTTGATGGCAAAATGCGGGGGAGGTGGGCGGAAAGGGGTTAATGAATAGATGCGAAGTGGTTTTATGGCAGCGCGCGCACGTTCGGCAAACAAAACGTTGGAAGCCAATCACATCCGGCTCCTTGTCCGGGGCCTGATCCGCATCCTTGTCGCGATGACGAAATGGATGAACCGGGCATATGCTAGCTGCTCGGCCGCCCCAAAAGCATACTTGAATATTTAATCAATTCAGAACGTCGCCGTCGCGAAGGAAGAAGCGTTGGCGGTCGAGTGGAGGCGGGCGGGAGTCAAGCGTCCGGACGGGACGCAAAGCCACGATTTGTCAACGCGGCCACGCTCTCGCCGATGAAGAGGGATGACGGATGACGGGGTCCACGACGATCTTTCATCGGGAAAACTCGAGTGCATCCGCCACACCGCCACCGCCACCGCTGGCCACCGCCTGACAGTGTTTGTCTAACCTCGATGCGGTATTTTTCCACATGCTAATCCCAAAGAATTTGCATTTTACGGAAGGGTAATCGGGCGCGTATAGACAATATGCGCATAAAGTAGGTGTACGAAAATAAGCCGAACGCTCACGATGCATGGCATTAATGTGTGGGTGGCGCTTGGGCTTGCGGGGAGACGTCCGTTGAGAATGACGATCGGGAGGATGAGGATGTGAAGGGGGTATGGCGAGCGCATACGGGCAAAACTTTTAATCCGACGTGCAACTTACAAGCCCCACGGCGGCTAAACAAAAACAAAAGTAGAAGCGAACCACCAGCAGCGCCGGGGTTGCCCCGCCGCCGCTTCCTCTGAATATAGATGCGGTCCACGGGGGTGGGTGGTGCTTGGGTGGGTGATGGTTGGGATTTGGGCCGGGGCCCTTCCATTATTCAGGATATTGATGGCTGCGGCAACATCTATACATAATTAAATATGCGCGCGGAATAAACAAAGAACGAATGCAGGCAATGTGTACCAAGGTGCGGTAGGGCTGCTGCTGCTGCTTCGATGAATGGTTGCACGATGCGCGGTTTCCGCTTTTTAAGATCATCGCCTGCCGCTAATTAAGATTAGGGATTAAGAATTTTAATGGCAAGATAACCGAAAGAGTGGTTTGGTTGCATGCCACCACTTTGGTTGTGGGCTTTTAAATCTACTCCATCTGGTAAACAAAGAAACGATTTAGTACTTATCGCTGAAAATTAATTAATATTTTACGCCCGACTCACACTTTGAAGATGCGCGGATAGCTGAAGTTTTTATTTATTCTATTAATGTTGCTGTTACTAAATCAATTGCGGCGTTCGGCGTTGTAATCATACAGGAATATCTCAAACTATAACGAGATCTGTGTCAATAGCTAATCGAAAACTTAACTGCGTTGTTAGACACGGAATGATGCAATCAAACAATGCGAGAGTGCATCGTTATCGCCGTCAGCGCAAATTAGGCATGCAGCCGAGCACAATGGGCGCAACATCAGCTCAACAATAATAACATTACAGCACGTCACACACAACGCAACATCGTCGCCGCGCCAGTTAAATGCCTGGCAAAACATGCGCATTGCAAACGCAGGAATCAATCAAACGCAAATAATGATCATTCGATTATCCTCGTTTCGGGCATCGGTTAGCCTAAACAAACATGCTGCCGTCTCGATTTAGCCGGCTTGTGAAGGTGCAGCCTCGTGCTTAATTAGCAATTAAACTTGATAGGATCATCTTGAACTGAGAAGGACCTCTGAATGGTTTCAAGGACAAAAAGCTGTAATTATTTTTTGTCAAAGTAAAAGAAATGTATTCAAGTTCAGTAATTGATGTGAGATTGGATTCAATGATAATTAAAAGTGCAAAGATCGTATTTTATTTGTTAAACGAAAAATTGGGAATGCATTGCGCGAGGTGAGCGATTGAATCCAATAAAGCGCGTTCCCAGGCGGCTCGTAAAGCGTCGATGGAGGCAATAGCTTTTGCAGGTCAGGTGCATGCAGGAAAATCTTACGCAATCGAATGGGTGTCACCATTCGCCTTGCGCCCGTGGTGGATAGTTGCAAACGGCGTCAGGTGAAATATTTCCTGCAGATAAATCCAAAATCCGAGCTATTATTACGCCCAATATTGGGTCACGTTTCGCGAGCGGTAGTGATAATAAAATTTCGCGGGCGCGCGCGCTGCTGCAAGGCAATCGGTGTTTACGATGCCTCTGGGATGTGTTTTACGCGCAATGGATCGATTAATATCGTACACGTACACCATTACGACGGGTAATAAAATAAACGCATGAATCATTTGGTCATCTCCAAGTGAATTCTAAGAAATCAGGTGATAAATAACTAAATTAAATATTTATAAATTTCATACGGATGGGTTTCTAATACCTTCTGTCACACAGCACGGAGGAAGTCGTCTGCGATCTACGTTCGCTGTGTTGACTGCGGGCGTTCATTAGTGCCGGCCAGGTCGCACGAGGGTGCAGTTAGCATTGCCGATGTCGCGGGGGTGGGTGGTATAAAATGCAATGCCGCTGTTTGTGCACAGGGGTGAGACATTGAGGGCTCTCTCGTGCGCACGAAGAAATTGGTACGCGCGGAAGACGGCTACCGCACGATGGTGGTGGCACAGCCTGGTACAGTCGTTTGGGGATAATAAGTCAGCGAGAATTAGCTTGCAATTCACACTCGACTTGGGCGCCTCTTCTTCGCTTCCACTTGCACTGTGCTGAAGGGCGCTCGCGATGTCGAATCCCTCCCCCACATTGCAATTCGCGCAAACAAAATTACTATGCAGCAGGAAAAACCACAAGTTTGCAAACGAAATTATACTCGGCGAAGAAGTGCAAGCGAGCTTTGTGTGTTTTTTTTTGATGTGCCAATAGTAATTTAATTGTGGAGTTGGAGATGCAAATAAAACAATACTTGTTCCTAATTGCGAATGCCTTTAAATTTGAATTTATTGGGGTTTTTCGCTCATGCACACGCACTGCAAGCAACCCATTCCGCCTAGCGGGCGACAATCGTACGCGCGCGCGCGCAAACTTTTCACTTAAAATTCGTCGTCCTGTACCAAAACTGCGTTTGTCCCTCCATTATACCGGCTTCCCTTTCGCGTCGCGGCTCGTTGTGCGTCTGCCGCAGCTCCTCAATACATCTCTGCGCTGCTGTGAGAGGACCACACGCCGGGCAGGACGATAAAGAATAGTCCTGCCTGCCGGCTTTGTCCCCGCGGCCCGCGGTTCCCGATTGTATTTACTCCTTCGCGTGCCTGGCGCCCACGCTTTTGTTCTTCGCTTCTTTAATGCGCTTGTTTTATCTGGACGCGTCGAGCATCCGGCGCGGTGGTGGTGAAGAATGACTGCAACGCCGCCACCGCCACCGTCGCTGCCTGTGTTGTGTGTCGTCTTAGGAACGAAATCCACCCGCCTGTTGTTCGCGGCGTTAAGTAGACGTCGACGCCCGTTGAGTAAAGTGGTGTTCATGCTTTTTATTTCTTACGCGTTTCTTCGCCGCGGCGGTTGTTTTCGGTGACAGCAAGTCATGAAAAGGAAAACATAAATCGAAGACAAAGCGCCGCAAAGTTTGGTTGCTGGTTGCTGGTAATTTGATTAACGCAAATACGCAGAGCGCAGGTACTATTCTTAATTTTCGCAACGACTGGTTGCTATGATCGGTCTTAAATTGCAAAAGGGACTAAAGACTCGAAATCGGTTGGCCATCGATGCGTGAAGAAGCAGAAGAAAGCACGCAGGAAAGAGGGTGCAACGCTGATGAAATTCCAGTGCTTTCTTCGGGTGGGATCTTTAACTTTGGCGCGCGCATTCCGGGAGCCAACCCTTCATGTAAATAATGCCCTCGTCTGATGGAAAACCGAAGATTGGAAGGGGTTAGTTTTCATATGAGCATGCGGAAGAAATAGGGTGGAGAAGGGTGCGCGGTGGATCGATAGAGAGATGAGACGCATTGATTTATTCATTCTGCTTATTAATATTCACTCGGTGTGTGGCCGAAATGCGTATTTTTTCAAGGGTCAGCCGTGTCTGACAAATCGCCCTTGCGGATACATTTCATGTCGAATTTGACAAAACGATAAGTTTGCAATGGCAATCATACCCACCGGCACAGGCGCAACCGTTATTTCCCTGTCAATCTACCGCTGAATTTCATACGACATGCGCCCGTGTTGTTCTTCCTCGGCCTTCTTCCTGTTGCGCGCACCGGCGTTATTCGAATGGGGAAAATATATGTGATTGGGGCATTTGTGCATGTCGCTCATACATATGGAAATAACAACGGCGAAACACGATCGCGTCGTAATCAGCTATGCAAAGAGATTTCCTCCGGAGAAATAACGCCACCCGCCGAATATGATTGCATCTGCGTCCCGTGTCACATTAAGGTGAAATTTAACGAAACTTTTCGTAAACGAGAAAACGTACATATACGCGTTGGCTGTTGTTGGAGGGCGGCACGTACAGCGCACGCTCGACACGTATCGCGGTGTATGCTTCATTTCATGAACTTCGAAATATACGTGTGAGGTGGTCATTAAAAATAATACAACCGAATTGGATATTTTCCCCAAATCCATCCATTCGTGATTGAGTGCCCCTGCTGTATTAAAATGTAATTAACCTTGTTTTTTTCCTCTTTCTCCAACGCTTCCAACCTATACTATGTACTAAGTTTGGCGATATGATTGGATGGCTGTTAAAAATGCAGACGTGCATTTGCTTCGGTAAACTATAATCAATCAATCAACTTTTGATCGAGCGACACACGCATTTGCGTCAGAAAGTTTTCGGGTAAAAAGCGATATTCCAAAAAAAGTTGCGCGACAACATTATCGTGTGCGCGAGTTTTTAAATTGTTTGCCGGAAAATGAATGAAAGCCGAGCATAATGTAATGTGTGCGTAAACGGCGTGAAAGCTTTTTCAGTTAAACATAAATCCGAAATGTACCTACATCAGAGATTGTCGGCTTAAGTAGAGTAGGTGCAAAATTGAGACGCCGTACAAATCTTGTTTTTGCAGATTAATGATAGCGCACATAATTATCACCATAAAGTGGACTTTACGAGGCCTCGCGGACGGCACAAAAGGAATCCCAACCACCCTCCCCGGGCGCGCACATACATGCACCTTACACAAACACAATACGCGTAGTTCGTTTTGCGCCCCATCGAGAGATGCGCATTGCGTTCTTATACATACACAGCCTCCCCTAGCAGAACCAGCATTCATGCGATGCGTCGTCACTTCCTTCCTCCTTTTCGCCGTGCAAGACTACCCGCTGGGGGTAGTCTGCCGGTCAATCCTTGGAGACGCGGCCGAAACTCATTATTATCCCTTAATTTTCATTTGTTTTAATTTTTTATTGCGCCGCCCGCGTTGTGTCTGCTCCACTTCCGTCGGCCACGTATGCAAACCCGTGGATGGATTCGAAAACAGTTTTAACTATGCCATCAACCAGCGCCCGGGCTTAATCATGTGTTGATTGCATTATTAATGCGCGCTTAATTGCGGATGCGATGCGCAGAGATAAAAACGGTGTTTTGCTTATGGAGGACGAAATGTTGCGTAGTCATATTAGATGCCATTCGTTTGTTTTTATATTCAATTAATTAACCGCGCATTCTTGCCAAGGCGGAGAAGAATAAGTATAGTAAATTGACACCCGTTAGTTGAATGGAAAATGCATTATCCTTGCACGTGATGGTACAAATGTAGTTCGCGCGCGAACAGCCCGAAGGCGACAACGAAGCTTGATGGATCGGTCCCATGTCCACCGTACGGAGAGTGCCGTACAACGTACTTACGTGTCTTGTCTCATGTATTACTCGATGAGTCGCCTTCGGGACGGACGGACGGACCACTTTTCCTAGTGGATCCTTTACAGCAGACGCTGATGGCCTGCGGCTCCCGTGAGATACGAATAACCTTTTTCCCATCGCTCCCATCGATATGCGAATGTGGCGACGAAAAGTTTTCGATACAATTTCGATTCCTCTATTATTTATTCCAAGGATGGAATACTTTTCTTCTGTTTCTTCTCCTACTTGCGGGGGCGGGTAAGCTTGTTGGGCGATTTTAAAGTTTTGCCGAGTCATAAGATTGTCTCGGTTCATCGCTTGCAGATAAGAAGGCGAACGTAAGCAGTCTAATGCGGGCAGCGCGAGCGAAATGAAGAAGGCCGTGTGTGGGGTTGTGTAGCGAGGCGCGAACGCAAACAGTTAAGTTTCGGGCGCGCCAAGTTTGCAGTTAGTTGTGGAAGGCGTTTTGGGGCAGAGGGCGGCGAGGAGGGAAACTTTCCCTCCTGCGCTACCGTCGAACTCTTCTGCTTGGGCCTCGGCAGCGAAGAGGTATTGTATGCGTGGGACCAAAGAAGAAGAAGGTGCTGGTTTTCCGGTGTGCCGCCTGAGATCAAACACCACTTTGCGTGAGAAGGTTCCTTTGTTGTCCGCACCAAAAGGGCGCTGGCGCGCTGGCCAAGACAATATGTGTGTTTTGTTGATCGGCAGCGGCGAACGGGGTTGAAAATAATTGCGTTCGTTACATTTAGTCGGGGTGAAGCTTAACGGGTTGGCTAATTCCGGCGCCGACGAGCGTTAAATTAATTTATTTAGAACGCCGCCACCTTTACGTGCACGCAACTTAGAATAATGTAGGAATGTATGAGTTGGCAGGCACGGGGGTGAAGAAGAAGATATCTCCAAGGTAGATGTAGGCTTAGCGTTCACTTTATTTTGGAAGGAAAAGACAATGCTGACAACGTAACATGCCTTGTCGCTCGAAGGAGAAAACTGCCAAAAGTTTTCGTCAGCACGCGTAAAATTAAATCGCAGCTTCGATGGATGGTGCTATTGTGCGACATTGAAATTAGGATTAGAATTAGGCCCCGAGCGGCCTTCAATAATTAAGATAAAGGTGACACAAAAATATTAAAATATGCACACGCGCACCGTTCCATTTTCCCCAAACATGAGGGTGGCGGCCGAATGTAATCATGACGGAAGAGGGTATGTGTGGAGGAGAGGAGGTAAGAAGGGTTGCACGACGACGACGCCGACGTGACGACGTCCTCGGGGACGTCCGCCCTATGAATACGATATTTCATTAGAGCCGGACACGACGGAGCGTGGGCGGCGAGCGCAGGAATAAATCTCAGACTCTGCACGACACCCTCGGGGCGGCGACGACGGACGGCTACGTACACACATTGTGCACGCATGCAAAATGGTCGTGGCCTGCAGGGTTGTTGATGATGATTATGTTGAAGCGAAGAACATTGCTAAGTACGGGAGCGTTGAAGAGTTGGCGTACGTGTCTCAGCCAGCTTTCGATAAATTAAACAATAAATCACCCCCGAATAATTTCCCTCCCTCTCGCCGCCCGACCGCGTTCTTTCCATATGCCCTGCGGTGGTCGGCGTGTTAAATGAAATTTCTATAAATTGCGTTTACAGTATTATTATGCGTTTTGAATAAACAGGAAACCGAGGAAGGCGAGGAAGAAAACGGGGTTCTTGCCGTTTCGTTTTCCAGCCGGAAATGAAAGCATCATTATATCGTTTGCAACGTATTTCGTTTCAAATCCCCTTCCGAATGCGCGTAAGAAAGCCAACCCGCGGACTGGATAGAAACAAAACGTAATTGAGTGCGCCAGATTTGTGGGAAATTAGAAAAACCTCAGCGTGCCTCAGCGCATCGAAATAAAACGAGCAATCAAAAAATATATATACATGTTGGGCAGAAGGAGAAAAAAAGTGATTCCGACAGGCAGTCAGCACTCGTCGGAAGTGGCTGGAAATGAATGTAAACAGACGCAAACGCCACGCGTGCGAGTGTCACGGCAATGGGGGTGGAACGTGAGACGCGCCGCCACACGATGAAAAGATGAACGCATTTTGCATTCATTGCGCCCACCCGAAAAAAAGAAACCGGGGCGATGTGTCACGCGATGATGAATGCCGGATAACGGCGTCATTTCACTGTTTTCGACGGGATGATGACAATCGAATTAATTCCGAAATCACTGTAAAAACTACTAGGAATAAATCATTTCACCATCGGGCGCAATTAAGTCTGTTGGTGAAGCGCGCAACATTATTCGAGAGCTCATTTCTCAAGGTATGGGGGTGGTTATTAATGAATCGACATTTCCGGTGGTGTCCGCTCGCGCGGCTGCAGGTTTTGATATGTAGCACTTTCTCGACATTTTCGCGTGCTTGCTGCTGGCACGCGCTTAGTTGTTGGGCAGTCGGTTGCAAGTTTTCTTGAGGGCGGCTCCGGAATTAATATCGAGTGTATTACGGAGAATATGAGTAGCAGGCAGTATGTCGATTCGTCATTATTTGCCGCTAGATTTAACCGAGTTCTACGTATTTCATCACGAGCTGAAAGATACCGTACTGTTTTCGCAAAATTTTCAAATGTATTACTTATTTATTATTATAGTTAGCACGAAATCAATTTCTTAGATGGATAAGTTTTGAATAACAATAAACTCTCGCCGTGTGGAAATTAATTGTTTCCAAACGGGGCGCGCTCCCGACAAATTGCACAATAAAAGCGCATCGACATCATGAGCGGCTGCTGCACGGGCGCTGCCAAACTATTAATTTTCTTTCATTGCAGCAGGGAATAAGAAAAAGTAATGTGCATATGACGCGAGCGCAGGCGTGAGCGCGAGCGGAGAGACAAATGATGATGATAAAGTTTTGACGGTTTTGCTGCGTTGCCAGCCAGCCAGCCAGCATAAGCGTACCTTTGCACATCGTGAGAGAATGGCGCCCTGAAGGAATGGCGACAACGGATGAGATTGGGAATGGTGTCTATCTGTGGCTGTGTGGGGGTGGGTGCTATATACGTATATTCGTGACGAAGACCGATTCGACGCCCTGCGATTATTACGAGTCATTACCTCCACTTTTCCACAATACTTTGTGCGCAACTCTCATTTATCTCGCGCGCAACCCCCACACATATTCCACATTTGAAGGCAGGGCGGGGGCGAAACCATCTGGTGCACGCTGCCTTCCCCCGAAATAACACCTATCCTTACTTATGTGTTGGCTGACTTTTCGAACGCAATGCATTGAAATTCATATTTAGCGCTTTATTTTCGTTGCACGCGAATTAGTAGTAGTAATTATCACTCGGAGTCGTCGGTTTGTCACGTAGCGAGAGCGCGCGGTCAAGCCTGGAGCGATAACCGTTAGCGTCAGCGCTGTGTGTCTTGTGCGTCGTCCTGGTGCTCGTCCTCGGCCCCGTTCGGGAGCGGGTGCCGTGTCGCAAAATTAGTGCCATAGTTTGACCATTAAAAACAGATGTTTAGTATAGCAAAGTTGTGTTTTAGTAGCGTTTAATTTCACGTTAGACGCCCACACTGTCGTTGCGCGTCCTTCGCCTCTCTCGCTTCGCTGGTGCTCGATGCGCAGGATGCACGATGTGCAGGAGAGGGTGTGATTTATGGCTAATGTGTGTGTGTGTATGGCTTAATCTCATTTTTGTTATGTGACAATTCATTTATTTCACATGAATTTGTCATTAACTAACTTTTATAGTTTTATATTAAAATTAGATTGAACACAAAAATTATAAAAAAGATTCTTCATACAATAAGAATTTTGAAATTTATTCTCTCCATTTATCAGCATTTGGTTGGGAGATGGAAATCTAACAAATTTATCAATTTAGCAATTTCTGCGTATTGAAATCCGCAAATACAAATCGGTTGGGCGGGAGGGTTGCTGCCGCCTTTCTTCCGCGTGTATGGCAAAATCGCGCAAAGGCTCGCATTTGCTCTTAACGACCGGCTTATGACTTACTCCCATAGGTATAGTCGCGTCGTTTCGGTGCGTTCGACGTCTCAGCAACCCCACGTGACACAGCGATGACGGGATGCGACGACGGATGGCATCAACGCTTCCTCCCTGTATGGCAATGCATGCAAATTTTCTTTGCCCTCTATCGAATGTAGAATGGAGGGGTGACTTTCTTCCCGTTACTTACTTCAAACTGCAAGCTACAGAAACAATTTGTAATATCAAAAAAAAAGGTTTTTTAAGATTTAGTATTGAAAACAATGAAGGTTTTTCATTTAGTAAAATTAAGGCTATCAATAAGTAAAATGAAAGGAGAGCATTTTGCATACAATCGCATTTTTACAGGGCTTATTTTTATCCAAAGGATAATTGCCCGTTGGGGGGAGATTTTTTCTTAAGGGTGTCATTCACTCGTGATGAGCACATAGTTTGTTTGGCACTTGGCTGGCAATGCCTTTCCGGAATTAA
>JARJDR010005918.1:0-15356 GCA_030264135.1 Myllaena sp. GC000078 | reverse complement strand
CCCTCCAATGCCCACCACTGCTCGACAGTGCTGCACGATGTGGTGCGGGCGTTTTTGGAGTTAAAAAGTGGATCTCGATGCCCCATAAGCGGGTTGCACTCTGATTTACTCTGTGGGTTTAACCCTTTCTCCACCCGCGCCGGGATAAAAAAACGGGAATCGCATTTGTAAACAAAGCGCGCTTGCAGGTCTCCACCGTGGCATTAGTTGAATAAGAAGTAATTCATTGTGAGTGGCAAAGATGATGTACGCGGAGCGAATTGACGAACTTCAAAGATACTTTAAAACGCACAAAGAGCACAAAGTGTACCCGGGGCACTCCTCCAAAGTGCATTCGGTCGGCTGGAGTTGCGATGGCAAACGTTTGGCGTCTGGTTCGTTCGACAAATCGATCTGTATACATGCCCTTCACAAAGATTCTATCGTAAACGAATGCATATACTTCCTCATCAAGCAATCGTTTTAACTATCAATTTCGCGCAGGTAAAGGAGACCGTATTCAAAGGGCATGGGGGCTCAGTGGATCAACTCTGCTGGCATCAAACCAACCCGAATCTCCTCAGCACTGCCAGCGGCGATAAAACGGTACGAATTTGGGATACAAGACAATCGAAGTGCGTCGCAGTAATTCCAACAAAGGGCGAGAATATTAATATTACCTGGTCGCCGAATGGCGAAGCAATCGCCGTCGGCAACAAGGAAGATCTCGTCACGTTCATCGATACGAAAACAAACAAAATCCGCACCGAGGAGCAGTATAATTTTGAAGTCAACGAGATTTCATGGAACAATACCAGTGATCTCTTCTTTTTGACAAATGGCCAGGGATGCATTCATATTTTAAGGTGACTTGCAGAATGGTGATTCCAGTCTGGGTGAAACTTATCATAACTTCATTTGTAGTTACCCAGATCTAGAACTGCAACATATACTGAATGCCCATCCGGGAACGTGTATATGCATCGAGTTCGATCCGACGGGTAAATACTTTGCAACAGGAAGTGCGGACGCTTTGGTGTCTTTATGGGATATCAACGAGCTGACCTGTAAGCGCGTATTCACGCGGATGGACTGGCCGGTGCGCACGATATCGTTCAGCCACGATGGCCAGCTACTCGCCTCCGCATCCGAGGATTTATTAATCGACATCGGTTTCACGGAAACGGGCGCTAAAATCGCGCATATTACGGTCGATGCAGCAACTTTCACTGTTGCTTGGCATCCATCGCAATACTTGTTAGCGTACGCGTGCGATGATAAGGATAATTATGATAGGAAGAGAGATGCGGGTACGTTAAAAGTCTGGGGATTTACAAGCGATAATTGATTCCCCAGAGAAATTTATTTTTATATAAAAAAAAACTCTAATAGCGAATAATGCGTCATTTAAACTTGCATACCTGATACCTGACAAACATTTTACGAATCAACTTCCATGCGCTCGGACTCTTGAGTTCCGGGTATGATATCACTCTCCGCGGATACGAATATGTCCTCCGAAGAGGCGTCGAAATTCTTAGCCGTTTCACCGGTATTTGGAATGAAATCCTCTGTGTCGTCTTCATTTGCCATTTCACCTGTATTCGGAATTATATCCTCCGATACGTCTTTATTGGCGGGTTCATCTGAGTTCGGGATGATATCGGTACTATTACTGTTGTTAGCATCCTCTGCATTTTGTGTTCCATTCGACTGCGTGCCAAACAAATCTTGGGACGCGTTATCATTCTCTTTCGCCGCCAGCATGTCAGCTTCAATCAGCACCACCTTTGCTTTCGGGGCATCATATAACCTTGGATCGATAGCAACTGATTTCGTGCAATCGTATGTTTTGTAAATTCCAATCAAATGGTTTGCCAACTCAAACATATTCGACCGCAGCGAGATGATTATAAACTGTGCATTTTTCGTTCTTTCTTTAATGTAATTGCCGATGATCGAGACGTTCTTGAAGTCCAATGCAGCGTCGATCTCGTCCATTACGTATAACGGCGACGGTTTGTAGTAATGGAGCGCGAATACCAGCGCCAGGCTGGAGAGCGTCTTCTCGCCGCCGCTGAGATTCGAGATCAGCTTCCACGTCTTCTTCGGCGGCCGCACACGGAACTGTATGCCCTCGCTGAATGGGTCATAAGTGTCCACCAGCTCGAAATCGGCGTCCCCGCCAATGGTGATCATTTGGTACATTTCCTTTAATTTCTGTCGAATGATACGAAAGCCGGACAAAAACTCCTCCTTGCGGCGCGCTCGAAGATTGTCGTAATGGTCACGCATCTGCTTAAACTTCTCGGCGACCTCGTCCAGTTCTTTCGATCGCGATATCACGATCTTCATCTTTCGACGATACTCTTCGATGGTGGCTAGATTTACGTTTATGCCTTTCAGTTGCACTTCGAGCGCCTGTAGTTCGGTGAGAGCGTTCTCCATATTCCAGCCTTCAATCTCCTCTTCGGTGTACTGCTTGAGTGGTTCGACAACGGTGTCGGGCACATCTTGTAGTTTCAACGTTGAAATCTTTACACGGAATGTATGAATTTTATCCTCGGTGGCGTTAAGTTCTTCTTGCAATTTTTTCGCTTGCTGATCGATATCAATCTTCTGCGATTTCAATTCCGTCTCTGCTTTAACGAATTGTTTTACATTATCTTTTATTTCATCACCTTGGATCTTGGCTTCTTCGGCCGTGGCGGTATATTCTTCGATGAGTTTTAAGAGCTTCTCGATGTCTGCTTCCAATTCGACTTTGGATTGATTTTTGGCGAGCATTGCCTCTTCCAACGATTTAATATCGGTCTGGAGGCCCGCAATATTTTTCAAGGACTTTTCGCCATTTCGCTCAGCAGTCCTTGCTGCTACGGTTAACCGCGTGATCTCTGCGCGCATTTTGTCGATATTTTTGTTGAGTTCGTTGATCTCTTTTTCCACCTTTTGCAGCTTTCCTTGTGATTTCTCCTTGATCTCGGCGGTGATAGCGTCAACTTTCGTCTGCACAACGCTGGCCGTTTGAGACATCTCCTCAAACTTCGCCTTCTTATTAGCCACATCTTCCTCCAATTTTTTGACGGCATTCGGATTGATCGAAATTCGGCGCAGTTTCTGCGTTTGATTCTGCACCTGCTGGGCGGCGACCGGTTCGCGTTCATTTAACCCAGCGAGTTCGATCTTCATCTTTTCGAGGGCGCCCTTCATCTGTTTCACCTCAGGCTGTAGTCTGGCGACGGCCACTTCGAGTTCGTTCTGTCGTTGTCGAAGGCGGCGTACATCCTCCTCACACACCGCCATTTCCTGCTCCATTGCAGCAATCTCCTGTGGATCCACGTCGACCCTCACCGACTGCCCCATGCGGCCGCGGTCGACGCGATTACCACCACCGCTCATCGCGCCGGCAATCTCGATCATATCGCCTCGCAGTGTTACGACACGGTAACGCTGCTCCCCATACGCAATGCGCGTTGCTTGCTCCAATTCGTTTGCGACCAAAGTGTCGCGCAAAGCGTAATAAAACGCCGGGCGCACGCGATCATCGGTGGTTTTGATCAGATCGAAGAGTCGAGGAGCATTCTCCGGAGTGCGTATCTTCGAATTACATTGGTCCAACAAATGGTTTTGCATATCAAGCGCAATCAGCGAAGTGCGTCCGATATCGTTGCGTTTCAAGTAGTCGATGCACCATTCGCCAGTCTTCGGAGAATCCACCAAGAGGAAGTCGAGCGGGCCGCAGGCGGTCGAAATGGCGACATCGTACTTCGCATCAATTGCGCCCAAATCTCCCAGCCGCCCAAACAATCCCGGACAATTCCCTTCGCTTTTCTGCTGCATTAGGGAATCGAGAATACGATTCCTACCATGCGATGCATTCATTGCTGACCTGGAGATCTCTACTTTGGATCGTGCACTCTGCAAATTGTTCATCATGTTGCCTTCTTGTCCTTTGATATCAGCGAGTTCGGTTTGGGCGCTCTTCAATGTATTTTCCTTTTCTGGAATAAGAGAGTGCAATTTCTTAATTTCGCCTTGGAGTAGTCCCATGCGGTCTTTGGTTTGTGCGTGCATTTGTTTCAACTGCTCTAGCTTTGCCTTTGCTGCGGTCGATTCATTCGTGTACATATTTAAATCCGACTCGGCTAAGGTAAACTAGGAAACGAGAAACGAGAGTGAATTACTGAGGTAATTTAGTATAGTATATTAACATACAGCAGTTTTAGTTTCGGTAACGGCCTCCATTAATGGTGACAGTTCCTCAGTTAGTTTATTTTTCTTGGCTTGCAGATCTTTGGTGAGATCCTTCATGTTTGCTAACAGATGCTCCTTCTCAGTAACTAGTTTATCTCTTTTATTTGTGTATTTCTCAATATTCTTCTCACAATCTGGTATTTTCTAAAAAGAACAACAATTGTCCTATATTGAAATCATTATCTTAGATACAAGATTACTTACAGCCATTAATTCCTCTGGTTGCTTTTGAAAATCCTCTTGCTTCTGCTTCTCCTTGGCCAATTGGTCTTGTTTGCTGTGGCGATCCTTATTGAGTTGCTTGATTTCTTCAAAATTCTTTACGTTTTTAGAATTAGCGCCGTCATAAGCGATCTTTAATGACTGCATACGTTTGACGTCTGAGGTATACCGTTTCATACAGTCTTTCAGGCCTTCCTCTTTCACTTGCTTCTCTCTACCAATTCCAGCTAACTTATCACAAAGCTCTTTTATTTTTCCATCCACTTCATTTTTCTCTGCAATGACCTCTTTAGAATTCTCCTTGATGGCATAACTATAAGAAAAACAAAAACAGATATAGAATTTACATAAACAAGCAAAATAATGTCAAATCCTTACATGTTGTATTGGTAAAACATGTTTTTCTTGTGCATTATGTTATTCTCCAAGATAAGGAACTCTACAGCTTCCTGCATAGGCCCTCTTAGTGTCTCAACTTCATCCTGAACAATTCGCAATCGATTCAATTTCTCCGACCGCTGATCCTTGTACAGTTCAACTCTCGTCGACAACTTTGCCAGCGGTTCCTTGTATCTTGTTGTGCCAACAATATCCTCTAAATACTCAAGCATACCAGCATCATTTCCATTCCCTTTGGAAGGCATCATAGCAATTTGCTCAACCTCTCCTTGGAGGATCAGAAACCGGTTATACTTTAAATCAATGCCATGCTTCTTCAACAATTGGCCCACTTCTTTGAACTGCACCTTACGTTGGTTTATTGTATAATATGAGGAATTATCTTTGTTCACCGTTCTTGACACCGTAAATTCGCTACCGGAAACGACATCGTAGTTATCGTCGTCCACATCCACGATGAGAGCAAAATGCACGGTAACTGTTGCACTAGTTACATTGGTATGTTTTTTTGAATTGTGCAATAGCACGGACAGCTTCTTGGAACGGATCTTCTGCGCTCGATAGCCGAAAACGAATAACATGGAGTCGATTACGTTGCTCTTGCCACTGCCATTTGGGCCAACAATTGCGTTGAATGATTTGTGGAATGGCCCCAAAACCACTTTATGGGCATAGCTTTTGAAGAAATGGTTGGAGATGTTGTGAATTATCAAACGCGGACCTTTGTTCTCAACGCTGCAGTAGGGCACCGGCGGTGGCGGGATGTAGATATCCTCGACGCGGATTGCACCCTCCTCGTCGGAGTAGTCGAAGTCGGAGTCGCCTTCATCTTCAGCAGCCGCTGATTTCCGCGACGTCGGTGCCATTGTTTGCACAATTATTAACTCGAACTGTGAACTCGAAGTTACGAACAATAAAGTGCAATTCACACGCGGGATTGCGCCGGATAAAGACGATAAAGACTGATAAAGACCATAAACACTGAAATCTCTAGCCCACTAGCCAAGCGTTTAACGCACTTTGAGGTTATTTAACCGTTGGCTGTTTAGAAAAGGCGCGACGAACTGAACTGAACTGCGATGAACTAAATAACATACGCAACATACGTCATCTACGTCATACAGGCAGGAAATAGGGGTTATGGTTATAATTTAAAATCGCATTAGAAACCATTAGAAACAATGATGAATGAAATAATTAAAGACACCGCGAAGATGCAACTCTCCGATGAAGCTGCAGGATCAGGTAATAATTTCATATTAAAGCGCGACTCTATAATTCATTGCGTATGAAACAGATTCGGAGGAAGACGACGAAATGGACGACACGAGCAGCGATGATAGTGAAATCTCCATCGATTTCAACGTCGCCATGTGGGATTTCAAGCAATGCGATCCCAAGAAGTGCTCCGGTCGTAAACTGGCTCGCTTGGATCTCGTGAAGTGCCTCAAAGTCAAGCAGAAGTTCCCCGGCCTCGTGCTCACGCCAACCGGTACAAGCTGTGTGTGCCCCGATGATAAGCACATTATTGCCGAGAAAGGTTTGGCCGTTGTGGACTGCTCCTGGGCCAAAATCGACGAAACTCCTTTAGGCGCCCTAAAGGCAAGTCATCCCCGATTACTTCCCTACCTCGTCGCCGCGAACCCCATCAATTACGGCCGTCCTTGTAAGCTAAGTTGTGTGGAAGCACTTGCTGCTGCTATGTATATAACCGGGTACAAATCAGAAGCTGCACATTACCTTGTTCAGTTTGGATGGGGTCTTTCATTTTTGAAATTGAATGAGGAACTCTTAGATATCTATGCAAATTGCGGAAGCAGTGCTTCAGTGATTGCTGCACAGACAGCATACATTGAAAAGGAGCAGAAGTTACACGCACAAAGTAGAGAAATTGATTATCCACCAACTGAATCTTCCGAGTCAGAGACAGACACAGATTGAAAATACAAAAAAGAAAATTATATTAGCCATACATATTTATAATACATTACTAATCCTATATATGCTATGAAGCATTTACTTCTTCAATTGTCAAATGCGCTATAAATCTCAAACGCAACTGCAAAGCAGGTCGCAAAGTGCGCACAACAGTTTCAAGTTCTTTTTTCATGCTGTCGCCGACAAACATATACTTGATGTGATATAACAGATCGCAAATTGGTTCCATATAGTTGAGTGCCGTTTGGGCATGATCAACTTTCGCAAGCAGGTCGTACAATGCGTGCGTTAATTCAACGATAGCCATATTGAAACGATTTAAAAACGGACCGACGAGGTGACAAACCATTAGAAATTGTTCCTCGGTGCGCACCACGTCGGGGAGGGTTTCACGCACCCAGCGCGGCACGCTTGCGATGTGTCCGGGCCCAGCATGATGCCACACCGAATGCGCGAGCGCCAGCATATAACTAAACCGATTATATAGCATCCCGCGATGGGTCTCCTTAAAATCCAATAACCGGAACGGAGACGAATCCCACACGTAAGGGTCCATCTCAGTGATGGTCTCCAAGAGTCGTTCGTGGAGTACAGACCAATAACTAGCTGGCAATGCAGAGAGCAACAGTCCCACGGCGTTGATCCACTGGTTGATCTGATCCATCGGAATGGCTGTGTATCCACGAAGAATCACGTCCATCAAACCATTGGCGACCGCTGGCGGACCCGCGCTCAACGCCATCAACTCCACGCAGGAGGTGTACAGAATATGTGCACCTGCATTCGGGAATTCGTTGAAACGCCAATCGGTGAGATTTGCTGGTGATGCGCCCGAAAGCGTGTCCACGACGCGCTTCACCAGCTGAATATAGTAGTCCAGTTCGGGAATCCATACATCGTCCCGGGCGAGGTACACTTGATAGGGTTCAGAGAGGGTGTCCTTCAGAGCGCCTAACACAGCCGCGACCAGTCGGCGTTTAAGCGGCGGGCGGTCGTGTAATTTGGCTTCGTAGTAATGCAGCGTGTTGTAGAGATACGTAACTGGTCGATCGTGGAATTTATAGAGGCATCCCAAATGCTCCAGAAGGATCTCCAAACTCTTCGTAACTTGTTGAATCTCCAAAAATCGATGCACGACTATATCGAACACGGGCAAAAATCGCAGGCAAACGTTGCCAAAGTACGGATGATACCCGCCACTTTGTTCCTCAGGTGCAAACTTTTCCGGGTACTTCCTGTGGAAGTCTAGATGTCGATCATGCCAGCTCGTTTGGTTCCAATGATCCGGTGAATTGTCTTTGACGAACTCCTGCACACGATTGCGAAACTCGGTTGCTTTAAGCAATACCAATTGAATGATGAACGAACAGACTTGCGCTTCGGAGCCCTCCTGGGTGCGCAACGCCAGACAAAGTACCAATCGGTCGATGGTCACGATATTGTACTTCCAAATCATATCATTAATCGTGTCGACGCATTTGTTCACGTGTCCACCGCCCGGCGAATTACTGAACTCAAAGACGAGGCTGTCGCAAAACTTGCGAAGATGCGCAGATAGAGCTCGCGCTCCAATCCGCTCCAGAATCTTGTATGCGATCGGTGTAATGTGGTCGGTTTCAAGAAGCATCTTCCACACTAGGCAGAGGAAGAGTGGCGGAGCTCCCGGCACGCCGAAATGTGCGAGGATGTCGTTTTCGTTGTTCATTGATGCCCATTTCCGGTATTCTTCTTCGACGGCTTTCTTAAGTTGCTGCTTATTCTCACGTGCCACCTGATTCTGCGAGAAGAAATCAGCGAGCGCTTTTGGGAAGCATTCGAGCGTGTGCGGGGCCCATGCGTGCGGGGTGCTCTGCGCGATGGTTGTTAACAGATCCAAGCACCATGTTCCATCCGGGCCGGTAACATGTGTGGCTCGGGCAAGAGTCAACACTAATGCGCGGTTGAGTTCTTCGGATTCGGCGGAGACCAAAGTTTTCGGCTCGCTTAGGAAGCGCGATAGTTCTGGTTGCACTTCGGCACTGCCCAGACCGGTGATTAGGCGTAGGGCTGTTGACTCGACGCAAAGATGTAGCTGGGTTTGATTGGCTTGCGGGACCGCCGCAAGAGAATGCAGATGGCTTAACAATTGCACACGATAATGCGGATGAATGTGGTGCATGCGGTAACTGAACATTTCCAATAATGTATACAGCGTGTTCCAGGCATGTGATTTGTAGACAGTCGGCAGAAGTTGACTGATGAATCCCTTGATTCCCAACGACTCGATTTCGGTGTACACCAAGAGGCGACTGTAAGTCTCCACCAGCGCTGGTGCCAAAGGCAAGGCAGATTTATTCTGCGCCAGTTTAATCACATGCGTGACAATGCTATGTATCAGCGACATCTTCGAATGCACCGTGAGCGAATCCAATACGGCCATGCTCAGCGGAGCCGTTGGCGGTGATGTTGACTTGGCACTACCCTGAATGGTTTCCACCAAGGCGGCCATCGGTTTGCTGAAGTAGTCCTGGTTCGTCGAGTAGGCGTTGCAAAGCAATGCGATGCGGTAATCAGGGCCCATCGCCAATGGTGGCGCGAGATGCTGCAGGAAATCGTGGTGCGCCCGCAATCTCGGCGGCACCGGCCACGGTGCATGTCCCTCGCTCTGCGCCTTCTTCGTCAGGTGAATCCATATGCAAGTCATTGCCATTTGGCGTGTGCACTGAGGTTGATTGAAATCGGGCACCGGCAGTGGTGGCTCATCGTCGGGGAATAATAGTTGATATAGTCGAAGCACCGGTAGGAAGTTCGACAATGGGTTGCGTTGTATCGATCCGGAGATGAACTGTAAAAGCACCCACATGAGTTGGTCACGGCCCTTCTTAAGATCGCGTCCTTGCAGACGATCGTGTAGCGCAAGAACGATATTGGGAAAGCTCGAAAATTGGAAGAGCACAAAGTAGATGAGCTGTGAGGAGAGATGCAGCCATAAGCCTTGCGTATCGGCGCCGTCCACCTCCGATTTCTCCATCGCCATCACCACCAGCTCAACCAATTGACCCTCCAGCGCCGCACAGTGTTGTTTGTGTTGCTTCTGCAGACCGAGCATACCGCAAACCATATCGCGACTGTAAGGTTGCTCCAAAACGTATCGCAACAGCCCGGTTTGTTTCGAGAGCAGCTCCACGTCATAGGGTAGTGTGCCTTTTAACGCAAAACGTAAGGTGATGGGATCCAACTTCCACGGGTTGACCAAGTGCTCTGGACAGCCGCTGTGTTCCACCACCGGTCGCATTTGTGCCTGCCCCACAATGGAGACCATTTGCGCACATGCCCTGAAGCTTTCGATGTAGTTCGAGAAAAGCGCCGAGAGTCGCCAGTGCGGACAATCTGGATAAGCCTTCTGCAACTCATTCACTAGAAGATAGCCAGGAAGGAGGCATATATCTCTGTCCATGATCTTTTCTGCTAGTTGTAGAAGGGCTTTTGTCTGGGGTTGTAGGCCTGCATTCAGTAGTTTCGGTAAACTCTTTGCGCGTTCACAACACCCCTAAATACAGATAATTGCATTAAAATCTATGGTAAAAGTTTGATAGTAGCATACCTTCATAATTTCTCGGACACCCTTGTATTCAACTAAATCAATTATCCTTGTAATTAGTGTGAAACATGCCAGCCAAAAATCTTGATTGTGGTACACCAGCTTATCATAGCTGATAATAATCTCGCAAGCTAAACGCGCTGGTAGCACCTGAGTTTTGATCAATTGCTCCAGCAATTCAATGAGGAATTCCAGCTGACTGTGGGAGCTGCCAGCAGCGACGGAGAGGATCTGTCGGACGGCATTCTCCTGGATTTCGGTGCCGGTTCCTTTAAGAGAACCGGTGAGCTCCTGCAGGTACGCATTGAGTTTGTCGGTCTCGTTGGACTCGCGATGGACGAGGAAGCAACTGAACGCCTCCTCGATGCCCTCCACCTTCAGAATTTCGCTGAGCACGCCGGTCAGGCTTTCTGATGCCATTTCCGACACTGGGGCACTGATCAGCACTGATGTATTTTATTTCAAGATAGTTTACAGCAATTTGCATTCAATATTTTCTGATTGCTGTTGGCATCAGAAACAATCGGAAACATAACCTTTTTCTGGTTGCCTATCTAGATCGGTGTTTCTCGACGTTCTCGACGATTCTCGACTGACGCCCGGCCATTACTGCTTTTACGCACCAATCACAGCAATCTAATGCAGAAAATCCGAAAAAGCGGTATTAACCTCTTAAATTTAGTACGTTTAGTTGCGTTTAGTACTCATTGATTGTGATTTATTCAGTCGGTTCGGTCGGTTCTAATACTTAAAACTTATTTAGTGAGTGGTGAAACAGTGCAAGACTCTGGAGATACTTCATAAACTGCATCGATCGAGCACACCACAGCATCTCATTAGGATTCAACGGTTTCGCTTACTTTGGTACGTAATTTTTACCCAATTACGAAAATGTGTATTCTCATTACAAAGAATTTAACTGATGTATGTGCCGATAAAGTTTTCACACTCGGGACAAAAATGATCCACGTTCATGCAAATCGGGCAGATATACGGCACGAAACATAAACTGAAATGAATAGAAAGCGATAATTTACACCATGCAAATTATTGAGTATGCGCCATTAATATACCTACCAACACAAACAGAGCACCATAGCTTTTAGATGCGTCTTGCCTGAAGGGATGATGTTCATCTCGGTACTAACATAATAGCCACAATGTGGGCAGCTGACTATCGCAGATCGGGGGCCGAGCGGTACCACCGAATACGGTTTCTCTGGCATCTTAGTCTCTGCCTCTTCGGGGTGGCCCTGAACGATACCCGCCGCAATATCCTCCAACTGCTGCAGCCGCTGATCTCGATCGCGTTGAGCGTTTGCCGGTTTTTTCTCTGCTGACGCCATTGTATTGTTTTGTAAAACCAGAAAAGTAACCGAGAGGAAGAAGGGAATTGGAAGTAATTTTACGCTATGTCATTGGTGACATTAAATGATATCGTATGAATTTGTAATTAACAATCTAAGTTGACAAAACACAAAACTTGAAAACATATGCTTGCGATGATTGCGAGAATATTCAAATCATGTCCGTATCGATCACGAACGTGCGAATCTGCATCGGCTGCAGCTCGACGTCGAATTCGTCGGTGATGACGCCGGCGTGGTCGTAGAACGACGCGGCGTATTTCGAACGCGGCGCCGCTTTCAAGTCGTTGCTCTCGCGCTGATTCTTGGCCCAGAAGCGATTGCCACGCTCCCAATTGTACTCCTGTTCGATGGTGTTGTCATCGTACGAAGTCACATCTTCGACAAAGTGTTTGAGGTTCTTGGCCGTGTTCGTTTTGAAATGCATTCGGGAGTTGTCGTTCAGCCATTGGTTGGCGCCCAATGTGGTTTCCCTAAACGATAGGATCTTGAAGGGTGTGAAAAGGTTCTGCAAACACATAGCTCATAAGTAACATCAAAAAGCAAAACTTATCAGGAATACCTTAAGGTTGACAACGACAGGTTGCGAGAGATTTGTATCTTCCCCCTTTTCGAGAATGTGCTCCAGGCGAAGAAGTAGACTACGAGCTTTCCATGGCTCCAATGTAAGGATATGCACATTGGGGGGAAGGTTCTGCTTTAATCCCGAATACTAAACAATAAAATATTTGAGGATGTAACGGTCAACACTGTTAGTTAAGACGGTTAGTTAACTCACTTGCATTGCGTATTTAGTTTGGTACTGAGTAAAAGAAAGATTCATTGTGGACGAGATGAAAGTCCATGCTTGCAAGAGTTTTCGTTGTGCGAGATCGCGTTCAAAAGCCGCCAATCCCTCCTGGTGGATGTATCGACCCATCGTAACGTAGTGGCTGCCCCGCACTACTAATCCCTCGCCGAATTGAGTTTCATTGAGCGCTTCGCTCACACCGAATGCATCGTCATGCAGACATCTTCTATGCAACTATCACCAAAATGTACAGTAATTATTATAGTATCATAATTTCAACGAGCTTACCATGAGTTCAATTTCGCCGTCTTTTAAACTGGTTCCTCCTTGCGCTCGATCCGTGAGCACGGCCAATTCGATATCGTTTGTTGGATCCCGAATAAGTATCTTTGATGTAACCGGATAATAATTACCCGGCACCGGTTCAGTCAGGTTAAGCTTCCATGTAGGCCGGAAATCACGCACCCGCTTCAGCATTTCCCTTCCATTGGCGTCCGTGTAGAATGTAGACTCCGATTTTAATTCTGTCGAGTACTTAGTTACGATTTCCTTTCCAATATCATCACTGAAATTTACCGCATTGTAAGAAAATGGTTTCAAAGAAGGTATGTCAAGATTACTCGACAGGGATTGGTCCAACGAGCCATTCGAATTCGATATAATCCTCATCCTTGTACACGCGTATCACCTGACTGATCCAATTGCTGAAAACCTGATGCAACTCTGTCACAAACTCGCCCTGGTACAAAGTGTTCTTGACCACTTCGACGACCGGTTTCAACGTGCCATTCGGCCGGAAAATGTATGCGCCTGATGAACGCGTTTCGTACTTATGATTATTGCCGGCGGCAGACGGATAGTAGAAGAAATCATTGTTGAATGGAATATCTTCACCGTTCATTTGGATTTCAAACACCTTGCCGGTTTTCTCATCGATTTTGATCAGGATATTCTAAATTCATACCAAAATTATTAATCATCTTTAATAATCAAACTCAAACATTACTTACGCCACTTTTAATCCGATCGACTTTCCCCAACTTTTGCGCAACCATGTCGCACTTTTCAATCGTTGCGTAATAGGACTTAAAACCCATGGCGGGTACTTTTTCCGCTTTGAAAATCGCATCAAACAGTGCATCGCTCTTCCTGCCGGGTACCCTCAGCACTGCACTATGCGTGGGGATAATCTGCACGGGCAATGCGTTGCCGCTTCCATCAACAATCTTCAGGCATTTTTGCGTCACCGGAAAGCGGACATACTGATCCACATCGCGACTGAGCGGATTGTAAACGGTCACCACGAACGCGTCCGCTTGTTCCGTGAACGCGCATTGGCTTATGTTTGCCAGCAGACAGCTATTGAATTGTATGTCGGGCTTGGGCTCCGTAAATTGTTTCTCGCCCACACGCGGTTGCCGATGTTTTTTGCCCGAAATGAGCTTGCTGAGCGCTGTCGATGCGACGATATCGCATTCGTCAATGCCTTTGCTGAGCAACCGCGCATAGTCATGCGCGACGTCATCTTTTTCCGTTCCGGTAATGGCGTCGTGGTGCTGCAGTACGCCCATCGCTTCGCGCATAACGTTCAGATCGGCCCAATCCTCAGGACCCAAATTCGTTAGCGCATACAACTGCTTGCAGACCTGCATGAAATTGTTGCCGATGCGTTCGAAGCGTTTGATCGCCGGTTTGGAGGTGAAGTATCCGCTCCAATATGCGGTTGGGTCGGAGGCGTACGGGAAGAAGTCGTCGGTCTTTGGTAGAAAGCTGATGTTGTGGCTCTTTGCATCGTCATGCACGGCGCGCACATAACACGATGGTGTTGAATACAAGAGGTTGATTTTGGTCTCGTTGCTTTGGAGATTAGCGTATCTGCCCAACCACCACATTCCCAATTAATACCGGCGTCTTTGTTGACAGCGATACTTACTTAATCAGTTTGTCTAAATTTTTAAACCACATATTTGCGTCTTGATAATTAAAATCTTCACCCATGGTGATGATAATATTATCCGTCGCATAGGCTTTGCGCGCCTCGGTGATGTACTTGATGAAATCTCGTACCTTTAGCGCGCAAGAATAGAAAAACAAGAGACAGTTACCTGATGAGCTTATCCAAATTCTTGTACCACATATGCGCGTCCATGTATGTGAAATCACCGCCCATGGTGACGATCACATTGGAGGTGCGATAAGCTTTTGCTTGCAGGTTGATAAATGCCATAAAGTCGGCAAGCTGCATGCAAAACAAGCAACATTGCTTTCAATCATGCAGCTAGTATTGTGAAGGTTGTTACCTTTTTGTCCACGTTGTAATCGGGACTCTTTTTATCGTCGATGATTGGTTCATCGTCGCAGAGCACGTCGAAGCAGAAGCCGGGCGGTGGCGAGTAGGTGTTGAACATGACGCTGGTGAAGAGGTCGGCGACGCGGCCGAGTGTGTCCGGCGAACCGCGCCATACGAATTCGGGCGTACGCGACTTGTAGCGGAATTGCTTGTCCTGATAGTCGATGCGGCCTAGGAGAAGGCCGTCGAAGCCTAGCTGGGCGAAGAGCGAAGCCATCTCGCGACTATGGCCGAACGGATCGATTTGCCAGCCGACGCGCGGACGTCCGCATTCGCCAAAGGTTTCGTTTAGTTTTCTACGCCACAATTAAAGAAATTAAAAGCATTGCAGTTTGCAGCAATTTAGTAGTAGTTACCTTAGCCCCCAACTGAATTGATCGATGATCGATTGATAGTTGGTGACGGCTTCATCGTTCATACTCCATCCGCCGCCGATGAACTCCAGTTGGCCGTTACGCACAAGTTTGCGCACGCGGC
>JARJDR010005897.1:0-21773 GCA_030264135.1 Myllaena sp. GC000078 | reverse complement strand
GCTTTACAATCGGCCTTTTTGTTTTTCACTTCATCAGCTGGATGAGGATGAGGAAAAATTAGAAATGATAATTCGGTTGTTAACTTTGTGCAACCATGTGTGTGTGTGTGTGTGTGTGCTTTCATCATCTAGGTCGATATGCACTGTGGTGGATGTGTCCGATACGATTTCGTCAGCGCGGATTAATCAACTAGAAAATGAGTTGGCAACGACGAATGATTTTAACAGTTGATTGAATGATGTGATAATGATAGATGGATGCGAGATTTGAAAATGTCGTCGTTCTTTCGCCAACAGGAAATGAAAGCGGAATGTTCGTCAAAGTTGAACAATAACGATCTATTCTACTGTGCTTCCGGTCTTTTTTTAGACTGTATTTACTCATTAAATGGCAAAAACAGCACCAAGAAGCTTTGTTTCCATTGACCATTTTCTAATTGATTGTGTCTTGTCCTTCTGACAGCGCACGAAAGGAAACGTTTTAATTTTCCGCAAGACATGGCGTGAGAAGTCCTAGTAAAATCTCTCAAGCAGCAATTTAATCCCACTGTTTCACTGCTCAGCTTCTAGATTCAACGATAATAACAACCACGCGTAGAAACACGAAGAGCGTCATGATCGAATGAAACACATCATCAGAAAGTAGTATCATATATGCTTCTATTAAATTAAAATATTAAAATGCCCAGAAAACAAGCTGTGCGCTTTCGTGGTAGCTGTGGCAGTTTGCGTATAAATCACCGGCGCAGCTCGAAACACAAAATGCCTAGCCAACGCTAATTTGACAAATTTTTGGAGGCATCGCCTGGAATTAGTGGCTTCCTGCCTCGCAGGCCACGGGCCGGCCGGCAAAGACGGTTCTCACACGACAATAATAATAATCGCCACACGGCGCGGTGAAGAGATGTAAACAGAAAATTTAAATTAATATTTGAATATTAATCGGCGTGGGGACGCGCATCACGCTCAGCGTGCGCGCGAGCTTTTACGACAAAAAAAAACTACTTATCTCTCCGGTTATAACAACGTTGATATTAACAAACGTGAATTACGCAATTTCCTCCTCGATTAGGCTACTAAATAAATGCATTAGCGAGCGGTATATTATAAATACCGACCCGGGGAGCAGCGACTCGCTGACTCGCCGCGAACTCAAATTGTTATTAACTTATCATTAAATTAATTGGTTTAATAGAAAATTAAATGTTGGCAATAATTTTCGAGCGCGTTAAGAGTTGTTATTTATTTTGGGCCAGATTTATTGAATCTAATCATAGTACTTATCCAATTATAAGTTATGTAAATTTCTGAAAATCGACACTTGGAGAAAAGTAGAAACTCGACGAACGTTATCTTGTCTTTGCGATCAAGAACAACTGTAATCGGACAATAATTAAACGATCTTGTTACGCGGCTCAATTAAATTAAGCAATTAAATGCCAAAAACGTTCCAGATTAATTTTAATAGAGCAATAAAACGTATTTAATTGCATTGCGCGCAATGGGTTTGCGGAACACGCGGCTGCCTATTATGTATTTATTGCCGCACGACGATTACAACGCACGCAGTGTTTTACACACGTTGCGAATTTGTTCGAATTCGTCGGAGGGCGCACGCAGCGATGAGCGCGGTGCGCGTATGAAATTTTTGATTGATGGACACGTTAACGGATTTGTTTCGGCCGCGCATCAAATCCGACGGAATAATAATGCGCCGAGCGCGCGATGGACACGCACTATACGCCGAGGTGCGGTATAGATCGTTTCCAATCGGCGAAGTAAGAAATAAAAACGATTAGGATGCTGAATATGGTGCTGCCCGATTTCGTAGCGCCACGGATTGAAAACTATAACGATTGTTGTAGTGGACCACCACGAGCATCGGGCACACACAATGCCGGTTTCGGTGCGTGATAGCCGCGGATATACCTATATTTTATTTATAACATAAAACAAGACGTAATTAATCTCTCTCCCCCTTCGCGGCTCTGCGCAACTACAGCTGTTGCGCGCGGGACTACTATGAGCATGCGGCAAGAAGTAGTATACATCACTAATAGCGAACAAACATTAATTATTCGAAATTGTTTGAGCAGCGCTCAATGGCAATCAATCATTCCGCGCGCGGGCAACAAAAACCACCTTTGTACGTTTGTGTATTGTGCGCACACAGGTTGCATTCCAATTCGTATCAGACGGACGGGACGGGATGAGACGGACACGTGTAAGTGTTGCCCGCGAGAGGTGAATACCAAATAGGAAGTGCGCTTGCGCTTCTCGTGGTTGTGCGAAGAAGAGATCGACAAATATTCATCACGCGAGCAGTCATCAATTGCGCGCGCCCGGGAACAAATCGATTATGCGCGAGCAGGGAGAGCTCGGGAGATGAGCGGCGGGCGCGCTGTGATGGATTTCGTTTTGATTAGATGGAATGTGTTACTTATTGGCAAATTTGCATTCTCACGTATGATTGATCAAATTAAATAGTAACAAGCCGTCATATATGCCATTATATTAGCTACATTCCAAGCATAGGCTATTTTTTTCGAAATTTATAACACTTATCGAAAATGCTATGCCGAAATTCGTGCCAGCGCGCAGTAAATATCGAATTGATGCGCAACTAAAAACTTTTCATAAATTTATTGCTCTCGCATGCATTTCCCTTCATCCCGCTGCGGGGTTGGGAGAGAGCAGAGCGCTCGCCAGAATACGAAGTTTGTATTATTTATTCAAAGCTGAAAAATGGGTCAAACGATATTTATGTTCTGCAACCATGGAATAAGTATTCGCTTCGTTAAATACAAGGTGTGATTGCTTACCAGAGTGCAAGCGCATGCAAGAGAAAGAATATCTAAGATGAAATTTTTACACTCTATACATTGTACGCGAGCTTAAAACTAATAATTCGATTTTCATTTCTAAACACAGCGTGCGGACGCGCCACGATAATAACGCACATGATCATGGTCATCATCATCATCATCATATTTCTCTTTCTCCCTCTCTGCACATCCACACACTCGGGATGGAAAGTATAAACGTTTGAAGGCGCTGTTAGACGCATCATAACAATAAATTTCATTTTAATAAAATAATTACCATTACAAAAATTGACTATTAAACGCGCACAGCGCTTCGCGTGCGCAACGACATTATAGCGCGCCGCATTTTCAATGCGATAGTTATTCGGTCGTTTAATATAAATGTTAATAATTCCGTGGGGAGCGCGCAGCGCCCGCCTCCTTCACCAATTCAAACGAATGCTTATTTACGCGCACCATTGTGGGGCGTCTCCGTTTATGGCTCAATCGGCGCTCTATGACTATTCTGCGAACTGGATGCAAATATTAATTACCGCGGCGTGGATCGATTAATGGCGATCGCAAAATGCCCATAAATGCTGTATCGTTAGTGGGTACGTAAGCGTTCTATACAATATGACAATCGTTAAAAATAATTGTCGAACGGTGTCTGCGTGGATGAGATCGTTTTCGCATTTCTTCGGCGAAACGAAATGTTGCGCCAGTTGTAAGCTATGCAAGTGTAGCATTGATGGCGCAATATGGTGCGCATGTAAACAAACGGCGAATGCAAAACGGGCGTAATTTACCATAATGCGTTTTGCATGGTAAATGCGCTTTTGATGGGCGCAGAAAAAAAACGGCGGCTGCGTTTAATCGGCCCATTTTAAACACTTTGTTATTTCAATTTGTATCGCTTCTTGCGCTGATGCAATCGCCGCACACTATTATCATATTTATAGTCTATTATTATTCTAGATTTGTCTAGAATTGTGTTAAATTTATGGCTGATGCAAAAGTAAAAGGATTACGAATCGATATTATGTAATAATGCACGTTAAAAATTGCACAATAACTTCAAATTAAATTCATTATCAACCGAAATTTTCACAGTAATCATGGTGTAGTTAAAGTTGGCAAACTAAGTAAGTTTGAATAATTTTATTGCATTCCTAATTGCAAATTTCGTCGATTCAACAATAAATATTACATTTCATGCATGCGTTTATCGCATTCAGAGGTAAATGCTTATATTGAATGTCAAATTATTCAATTCGAGTTGCAAACGACGCGCATATTAGTCATTTACCATCTTCTGCTAATCTTTTTAATACCGTCATCCAAATGTACATAGCGGATAATTTACGGCCCGAAAACTTGTTGTTTTGTTGTCGTTTTTGCTTGTGTGTGAACGTTTTTTGCGTCAAGTGATTATAGGACGGCGCGGCGCAATGTAATATTCGACTGACTGGCGATAAACGACGCCAGCCACAGCACCGGCGAAGAGAAGAAAGCTCTTTAGATTGTGTTAAATCGGTAAGCGCACCGGCATCAGCCGCGGATATGCAAATAATTATCGGTTATTATGAACGCCGTGCGGGGCCTATCAGCAGGCAAGCGCGGGCCGAAGAGGAAGGAATCGCTTACTCCTCGCGCGCGCCAACTTACGGAATAATCATCCTTCGCTGGGCTGCCGAGGCAAAGCGCGCGCGCGCGCGCAGCCGACGACGATAAATGATTCTGCACGCCAATGCCTCATCGGCAATATCGTAGGCCGTGCCACGTAGCACATGAAAGTTGATAATTCCGAAACCGTGAATCATAAATCTATTATGGTCGACTTTAATCACATGCTTCTTTACAAATTAAAAGCTCATTTTGCACGAATTTTCAACTCTTACGCAATGGCGCGCGCGTTATGATGCACGCCGCGGCGGGCGATGCGCAGGCAACGATGGAAATTATACCATTCGTTTCGAAAACAATCAATGAAAGTCCTCTAATGGCGTTGGCCCGGGCATCGCCGATAAGCATCACGCATTTCATTCGTGTGAATTTTATTCATTGTCCATGTCAGAATTCGTTATTAATCAATTTCGTAAGTGGTTCAGGTTCGGCAGAGTTTCAAATTATTTATCTACATGGATACAACATTCCAAGCAAGTATCAGTTACAAAGCGCAAGCGTGAGAATTTTATCAATTCATTGTTAAATCGCGTCCACCTGTCATAAATCATGAGCATCATTATCCATCTCTCGTCGAGTGAAAACAACGTCGGCCATCGTCGTCGAATTCGGTGATTAGATATTCCATCGGAGATAATTACAAATTGCTCGCTGTGTGGCCGCACTCGCGCGCCGGCCGGACGCGAGTGCTTGCGGGTCAAGCGAATCAGAATCATGCAGAACTACATCACATACACGCACTTTATTCGGCGTGCAAACTAGTCGGTACTTATACAGCTCGTATATTATTGATTTGTAAAATGGAAACAAAAAACGATCACGTACGCAACACCCATGCGGAGTGCAGTTATTCAATAAGTAAGCAATGATGATGAGGTGGGCATATTGTTTACATTTACATCACGAAATAGATGGATGGCTGCAATGGACGTGTCCATATTTAGATATATCTCTCAAATGCGTTCAATACGAAATGGATGAGATGAGCGCCGGGCCGGCTACGATGATTAATGAATTGCCAATTGATTCTTCTACTTATATATTTTTTCTTCATCTTCTTCGATTCTCTTCGATTGCTTGGCCAAATGTTCACGATTATTATTTTTTCCACGTAGAATAGGGGCAAGCGTTGCCGTTTGGTAAAAGTAATTGATTCTCGCGCGCATTTTCAGAAAATAGAGACATAAAATCGCGGCGCTCGCAAGGCAAAGAAATAAAAACGTCGATTTATTATCTTCCGATTTGATTAACGCCATGCCACGCTGGACGAAATCGTTTCGTACACACACACGACTTGCACGAATTACATAACACCCGGTGTGGTGTGTGCAAGTGCAAATTGATTCGAAAGGAATTATAAATGCGCATTGCGGCACTCCTTTCGCACATTATTTTATTATTTATCTGCATAGCGCGGCCGCGCAACAATAACTATTGCAAACAATTTGCATAGATCATCGCCGGCACCACAATTGATGCACGCGCATTGCCGTTATGCGATGACGCCGTGGAAATTTATTAGAAATGCCCAGTTACCAATCATTAAATTTAATTGGACTATTATTTGCTTTACATGGTATGTAATTGTTTTGAGGCGCAAAAGTCTCGTTTTAACGCATCGCGTATATAACCCACACATTCGTTTCGATTGTGCCTTTCTTGTTCTTGACCGATGAAGCGAAGATGTCCATTAACGTATGAGTGTGTGTTGCGGCGGCATAGCGGTTTCATTTGTTCGCAATCGATAAATATATAAGACAAACAGCGGCGGGCATTCCGCAGATGGACAATCGCTTATTGTCGTCGGTAGATACGCCATTCAAATGTGTGTGTTTTCGGGTTGTGTCGCAATGCCTTTTATACATCGGCGAATTCAACAATTGTTCGCTTGTTGGACGCGCGCGCACGCACAGCGTATAATTTATATCTATATTTGTGCGGCGGTTAAATCGTATAATTATCCGTTCGGACTAGGCACACGCCGCTAACGGTGTTGTATCTAGTATGTAGTGTGTATACGCTGCAAGGTGCGCACGATGAACGACCTTTAGAAATATGCGCACGACCTCATTGGACTTACTGCAAAAGACGCCAGATAAACACGAAACGTCACATCGATTACCAACAGTGAGGTGTAATTGCAAATTCTTCAAACTTCCACCGTTCATCTATGCAAACTAATTACTTATTCATACATAAATTGGAAGCAGTCGAAGATCGATATCTGCTTGACGATTGAGGAAGTACGAACGAACTGTCGCTTTCGATCACGGCGATCACAAATTGTAGTGAAACACAATCAAACCGATGTGCGCATCAATTGAAATCGCCCCGTTCCCATTCGGCCCCGAAAAAACGAAATCCAATTAATTACAGGCCAGCACCGACGGATGTGAGTTAATTTGTCAAAAAGCTGTCTGTATTTGTATATTAATTATGCATTCATTTACGATCCATAATGAGAAACCTATTATAATTTTTTGTCGGGCGTGGGCACTGTTATTATCATCACGACTAGCAGGCGCACAGCAGACATTTTCGATGCTTTATCGCTCTGCACCGTGTCGATTTATATGGTTATCGGCCGTGTACCATCTCGCAATCAACGGCCTGCGACAAATATGGCATTAAACACCGCGCACATTGTAACAGCGCTAAATGCGCAAATGAAGTAATAAAATACATATTATTACAACATTTATTACCGTTACGATGAAGTTTTGATCGTGCATAAATCTATTATTTATGCCGGCATTGTAATAAACACTATTTAGTGACTCGCATTTGCACAGCGCACAGCGACCCGCGGGCGCAATGATGTGTTTGTGCAACAAAATATATGTAAGCACTTCGTTAATAGTTGTAATGAATTCAACTACACAGCGACGACGGCGGCGGCGGCATTTTTTTTCCCATCTCCTTATCATTAACGTTTTTAATTTTTGTATGCGTTTTATTATTACTACCAAGAAATGCAATTTCACGAATTGTAAACGTCGTATAATTTTTTTCCTACGATGTTTGTGTTGTTTCTGCATTTTTTATGATTGCTACAAGTATTCTTCACATCGCAAGGCGCAGATATTTCGTCGCGTGCATTCTAGACAATATTTCATTGCGCCAAACGCAACGAAACGATAAATTTCGCGCCACAGCAGCCTCAAATCACGCATAACGAACCACTGTGCGCGCCGTTTCGCGAAATGAAGCACTCAATAACGCATTATAATTTACGATTATTGTGTGTGCCAGAAAAGTCGCTACATAAACGAGATCAACAAAGCATGGTATGCAGAGTGATCCCATCCGCGCGCACACCGCACACTCACGGTAGTCTCGCACGTCACATGCCGGTGGAAATGTAAAAATTCTTCGCCAAGCCGAAGGTCTCTTATCTGCGATCGAGATGATCTGCGCGCCGCGCGCGCGGAGGATGCGAAGAAGCCCACGGACGGTATTAAATGCCACAGTAGTCAACAAATAACACTAGTCATGAAGCAGCCGCGCACTACACTTCTGAGCTAGAGCTCTCCGTCTTTACCAATGGGTTAATGCGTTCGCCGTCGTCGATCCCTTCGGGCGACGAAATCATTTTTACGCATACACACGCTCGAAATGAATTCACTCGCTGACAATGTGTATGATTACCGCTTTGGTTGTCGCCGCCGCGGGCTGTTTATTCTGACGTTTATATTAATTTTTTAATAGGTTCGTTATTACGCATCGCAGCGTAACCGCGTGTAGGTCCCACTTATTCGCCACCGCGACCTGTGTTATATACGTTTTTAAATCGTTGATGATGTTTGACAAATTTGATTACGGCGTTTTACGTTTGCCGGACACCCCGAGGGCGGCGGCGGCCCGCTTTTGGCTGCCAGTGTTTAGCGCTCACAGTAACATTATGTTAATACTCACAACGGAAAGTGTTTAGAGCGGCGCACGAACGAACGCATTTACATTTTCAATGGGATGCGTTTAAGCAAAATGCCTTCCTTGAAGCATCGCAATTAAATCTCTGTTCTTCTAGTCTTTTATTTGTGTTATTTGACAGAAAGAAAAGTGTGTGTGTGTGTGCTACATACCGAGGCGAATTTGATAGATTTCGATCCGTGCGGACAATAAATCAATCCGCATCGAATTCGGCCAGGTCGCTCATTATCATGCCGCATGACGTTAATGTTTATGTTTAAATATAAAACGGACGCGTAACAAGCGATTGCTATCTTTTCCGCGTTCAGTGAAAGTTTCTTCTCACTGGTTGACGATGATGATGATGATGATCACATAAAAGTCGATCGATCCGTTCGTGTCGTGTCGTCAGTTGTCATTCTTTAATTGGAGTATGCTACACACACCGTAAAAGCCAAACGTTACCGATTGCAACCGTTTTGTTGTCGCTGTTGTCCGTATACCGGCGCGATTTAATGGACTTGTTGCCGTCTGCTTTTGTCCTAACGATTGTTCCCATCCTTTATCGGCGACTGTATGGCGTCGTCCGTTTATATTGTTTGCCTCTTGCAACGATCATCATCAGCAGTGCGCAGTGCGTGCGCGCTCGGTAGATCAGTAATCAGTGATTGTGTTTGATGTGAAATGGTGTTCTCTCTAACTTGACTTCTGCACAATAAACTGCAAAACTCTGGCTTCGCACCCAATATGGGATTTGTTCTAATGACTTCGACATTATGAAATTTCTGTCGGAAATTTAATGATGTTTTAATTAAATTGCAGATGTTGCATATAGTAATGTGGTCGTTTTTGGCAGACACTTTGTAGATGCTGCAATATATGATCAACACTTAAACAGTATGAATCGCAATGGAGAAGAAAACGATCGACGAAGAGATATAGAAAAACGACTTCTTGTGCACCGGTGCTCAGCACAATGCGCCGCCCATTGCCTATTATGTTGTAAGTATTCGAAATTGTCTGATAGTGAACGATTATTTCTCTAACAATCGCCTGGCCATTGCGGTTGGTGCGTTTATTCGTCAATCAGCGAATTCTCAAACTGTTTATCCTTTTATTGTGTTTCCTTCGTTGTTATTTTTAATTAATGTAACGACGGATAGTAAAAAATAATGAAGACGCCTGGCAACACGCGATAAACATTATCACACAATTACATAAACTCCAGGCATATTACATAAGTAACATAAAAAGTTTTTTTGTTCCAGAACAAAAGACAAAAATTTCTTAGAAACACATAAGTTACCATTAAATTGCTGCTCCATTTTCGTCTTACTATGCGCATAGAACTTACATTCGTCGATAAATTTGCCGGACGTGCACCAGCAAGAACAAAATGCTAATACATCTTCGCACAGGAGAAGTGTCTCACAGCGAGCAGTAAATATCTATCCCGCATCAGATCTTCTCAATGTTTTTTTTTGTTGTGCATGCATTTATAAATTACGGGTTTCGATCTGAATATGGTGCATTTGCGAGGCGAGTCCATTTGCGGCGCGCCGCACCGAACACAATATGCTGGCAAAGATACAGTTAATCGATGCATTTCGTTGGGCAATCGCAAAATGCGAATGCATTTCGCTCCAATTGACACTGCTCGCTTTAAAATACCACCACCACCAACTGCAGCCGAGGCCGCCGAATAACAATAACGGCGAGAACACAAGCCATCGAAATGGACGACTTCGTGAATTCCGTTACGTTCTGCGCGGTATTATTATAACAACACGTCGTCAACGCATACGTGTGGATCAGAAGAAGTGGTTGTTGCTTTTTTCCTCCTCATCTTCTTCGTCCTGCTTCTTCATCGTCATCATCGGTTGGCGTTGACCGCGCCGCGCGGCGCACGTAAAAGTCTTTACCACATTTTAATAAACAATAAACAAGATAGTTTAGTGGTCACAAAAGTCAGTCGATAGGCTCGATTACACCGGGACTCTTTTTATGTTATCGCTCTGGCGACGTCGTCGTACGGCCGGGGATCGCCTTAATTATGGTTATTTCGCTTTGTTATCCCCCGCGCGGGCGCGCGCGCGCTCGTTCCCATTTTCTAAACGAGCTGCCTAAATTATTTTACGATGGTCGAACACAAACTTTCATTTAAAATTCTGTGGAAAACGAGTTGTGCGACCGTAGCAAGCCAGAGCAAGGGCGAGACAAAGATGTTCGAACGGTTAATCTCGTGAGCGCCGTATTGTTCTTGGCGCGCTCAATTAATTCAATTCGGTGGAGAGTGCAAGCCGAGTGAAAAAGAAGTAAAGTGAAGATGGTTCTTTAATCGGGCCCCGGCCTGAATCTCGAGGCAGGATAAGTTTAAGTTTTCATGGCGTCGATCTACATACAACCAATCAATCAACATCATCGCTACAATCATATTTATTACCATGCGAAAAAGCGTTGCGCACTCGAGGCGACGCCGGCGCATAAATGGCGTGATCATTATTACATTACGCTTACAAAACGCGTAAAAATCGCGCACTTCACACTCACAATCGGAGGGAAAGGCGCATTTTGTCATGTTTGCATTGCATCGCAAAGAATCCTTGTTCTGCGGCGCGTTTAGCCACTTTTAATGTCAGCGGAAGGTGCATTCCTGAACGCGGTAAGCGCATTCGGTGATTAATTGCTGTCGACCAAGATTTATGAGGCGTTTTAGGGGTCCCCCACGCTCAGGAACATTTTACTCCTTTGGACTTCTTTAATTCCTCCTTCATGCCGTGCGCTTCGGGTGCATCGTCGAATTGTTTCGAACGCCGTCCGTCGGTTGCCGTGCGCGTTCCAGCCATTAGCATAATTTGCGACGGCGCGCAGTGCAACAAAACAAAGCCACGCGCGATTCCATCGAACTCGTTATACACCGGCGGACCGACCCGACCGCCGTCCGTAATTTCGCGCGTAATAACTGTAAATGGGCGAACCCGAAGTGTACAACACTTACTTAAATATTATAACAACGGAGCCATATTTGTCGAACGTAAAGCGGAACACGTAAACGACAAGCACAAAGAAGAAGCAGCAGCAGCAGCAGCAGATGAAGGCGCAATTAGTCTGCCGCGCTGGTGCGGTGCTACTTGGGGGCAGCAGAGACCCCGCTGGAGGCGTGCGCCCCGGGTGCCACGCACACGAAGCGATCGCGTGCGTGCTTTAATGAATGCAATCCACAATGACCGCCGAGAGCGACCTGTTGTTCCTCCGCATCTTTTACTTCTTCTTCTTCTTCTTGTTCGGCTAGCCTATAATTTTTATTGTCACGGCCGGGCGCAAAGCAGCAGCGAAGCAGCGGGATAAAAGTTGCGAGCCCGCGCGCGCGCGCGCGCACGCCTTTATATTATGCGCCGCGCATTGCACACCACACTATCATTGATCATCTAACGAATTTACGATTATCTCTCGCGACGTAGTTGAGATGCCACCGGTGTGAGAAATGTTTCATTCCATTACTTTTTGTCATACGCGTGCGCGAGAGGCACAGATTATCAACTTTTGCCTTTGCTTTATTATAAACGACGTTGTACTTACCTACCTTCTTGCATGCCATGTAATTTTTGTTTCGTCTTGGGTTTCGTTGTCTTTGTCGTTGTCTTACTTTTTTTCTCAACATGGCATGCACGCAATTCAATGTCCAGATCAACACATTGTTTGACATTAAAACCCGCATTCTGCTGCCCGGGCAGGTGATGATAAACAATTGTCAATTACACACGACTCGCGTGTGTGTATGCGTTTGACAATACCTGAGCTGGGCTCGTTCATTAGATCGGCCGGCGGCCGGCGGCCGGCGGCGCGTTGACATTCGAACAATCGGATTGGATGTAGCGCATGTGTTTTACAACAAGCGGACCTGGGACGACGACGACGACGACGACGCAGTTATCACCGGCGTATCTCTCTATTGAATAGGGGCAGCCCGTTTATTCTTTTCTCTTCGCGCGCGCGCTCCTTTTGCGATGCCGACTGACGACTACTGTCCGGCAATGGCAAACCTCCAACCGCTGACCAATTATTTACACCGAGACAAGTGCGGTGGCTGAATGGGTCCTTTGGTGTGATGATGATAGTCTTAAAATCCCGCCAATTGCGGAAATCGAAGAGATAAGTGGATCATCACATATATATTCACTTTGTTAGGGCGTTGTTTTAATAAATGGTTTGTTACCATTTATTCAATTCTTCTCATTTGTTGATTGCGCCGCACGGCATGGCGCAGCAGTGGCAATGAGCGCAGCGGCGCGCACGGTGAAGACATCAACTCGTTTGTCTCGCCCACGCTGATAGAAACATAAACTCCCACAAAGGGTCGGAGACCATACTACCTACTACTCACTCGCGCCAAAAAACACCTACGGGCACAGCACAACATTTCATTCTTCATTCATTTCGTTTGGTATGAGAAAACCATCAGCACCAAACGGTGTGTGTGTGTGTGTGTGAAGGAGGCGCGCAGAATTCATCTCACTTCAAGCTTCAAGCTCCGTTGTTGACTGTTTGTCTTGTGCATCATCCTCCTCGCGTGCGCTTCGTTTGACGCTTGTGGCTATGTGGAGGTGTTGCCGGTAAAAAGTGTTGAATTGTTTGCGTGAAGTGCGTGGGAGTAATGGGAGAACTACCGTGTGCGCCAACATGCTAAACAAATCTGTTAAATAATTGGATGCTAAATGATCAAATTATTTCAACGTGATAGCATTTTAATCTCGTCGCATTTGAATCCGAAACGGTGCATTTATCCAGCCGTTGAGCGCGCTAATCCGGTGAGAAATTGGATGTGCAGGTGCAAAGAATACAATTATGCGACCGTCGGCGTCGCCGTCGCCGTCGCGCCGTTTTATTCGATTATTGCGATCGGCGGGCGCCCGGCGTGCGCGTAATCCGCGCGAGACAAGAAGTTATAATACGCGCGAGGCAGCGTCGGGGATTTGAAAGTTGTACCGTTTTATCATTAGAAAACGGCAGGCAGCGGCGCGTCGATGCGGCTCCCGTGCAGCACATACGCTCAATGCGTCTGTCGACATTCAATTACAAGTTTTCCGCTCAGCGCCGTCGTCGCCGCCGCCGCCACCGCTGCCGCCGTCTGACAATAATTAATAGTAAGTTGTCACCTTATGGGATAATCGCGATCGGTATAGTGGAGCGCATACAATCAGTCATGTCGTGGATGATCGATGCATGCAAATGAGGTTGTTTCAATTGTTTCATTCGATTAAATATCGATTTCCTGCTAGCGCCCGCAGAGCAGAGGGGCAAATACGATGATTGAATATCCACAATAATTTACAAGCAATTATCATAGATTCCCTCCTGCACGCGTTCCCCTCGGTTGTAAAAATGAACAAAGAATGCGCACGTAATGACAATATCCGTGGATATGAAGCATAATCGAAATCGCGACAAAACTCAATGGGGCACGATGGTGTGGAGGAGCCGGGCGCAGCGAGACGGAAGCGTGTGTTTTCGACAACCTAATTACTTTCCAGCATCGTGCGTTCGTCGTCGTCGGCGACGGCAAAGTTGGAGGAGCACGCCTGCACCGCCCGCCCGCCTGCCCGCCCGCCTGCCTTTTATATTACGTACTGTCCTCGCGCATTTTTATTTAGCTCTCCCCCCAACAGCGACACAATATACACGTAATTTGACGACGAGACGGGAGAATAAAGTCAAAGAATTTTCTGACAACACCAGCGTCCGGGTTTTTCTTTTTTAATGAATTATAGTTCAGTGCTTCCCAAACATCTTCTACTTGTAATTCGAGCACAGATTCTCATCCTGCAAGTGACGATAAAAGGATACACTCCAAAAAGGACATTCTTTACAAATTTTTAAAGCCCCGCAACCGACATTTACCGTAGCATATGCAAGCAAATTCACCGTCGCATTCTTTACGCCCGGCTTTTATATAATCCGTCACGGCGACACAGCGGTGGGAGAAGAAGTGATAATAGACGTTCGTGTCGCCCCGCCCTTCCGCTCGTCATTGAAAGCATCAAGAAAAGGAAACGCGAGGGCAAAATGAGATTGTCGTGCAGGACGACAAAGCAAAAAAAAAAAAGCGCACGAAAAAAAAAACTGAAACGCTGAAAGAAAATATGTAATTATAAGAAAATACCGTCAGGAGAGAGGAAACGAGATGAGAAGAAAAGCGCAGATTGCTTTTTATGATGAAATAAATAGAATGCGTGTAGGTTTGTGTGTATGTACGTACCTTTCGTTCGTTCCTACCTAATACACGTCGCGTTTTGTCGACGTCCAACGAACTCATGAAACAAGCTAAAAGGAGGGACGTTCAATCAACTATTTGGCGGGAGATTAGTATTTTCCTCGCGTGTCGTGTGCGTATGGGCAACAAAAACATAATTTTCCTTACAGCTTCAATACGCCTTGTTGAACTCTATCTTTTTCAAGTAATAACACAAAAAGTGGATAATCCGAACGAATATGGAAATCAATGAGAAGCTCAATTTTGTATTTAGGCATTTATTAAATCCACACAGAGTAGAAAACGTCAAGTTCTTATGCTGTCAGTCGGCGAGCCGTGGATTGATTCCCCGTATGACAAGATGATTAAGCTGCTTAATTAAGTTATTTAATTGCCGCTATAAAAGGTGAACCCACCAGCGCCATAGGAATACAGTTTTGCCTCTATGCCATCAACTGTCAACGGAGCAGATGAGATTGGATGTTTTATGAATCACATTTTTACGCTGCATTTAAAACAAAAAACATTTATGACTCAACTACAATGATAATGCAGGCAAAAATTTATATAGGTTGTTTGCTTGACCGCGGAGAAACAGAACTGAAACAAAATGAGCTTAAAATAAATGACCATTAACGTAATCGCTTAAATCTTCATCAAGAACCGGCGTCCCTTCTCCATTATGGGAACAAAACACTTCTCTTTCTCGCTCGAAAGGCTCACAAAACATGAATAATTACAAAACAGCGCGCACGACACAATACACGCGCGCGCGCGCAAGAAAATAATTAATATGCATTGCGCTTAGATTTAAATATGTGTTATCTGAACGCTCAACGAGCGCATCTTCATCGTTTCGGGTTGAGTAGTTTCTATCCAAAAAAAAATCAAGCATTCTCTGGTGGACATCGTCGTGACGACGAACGCGGAATGTTAACGAAGCCGTAATTGTTGTTTGTACTTATTATTAACTAGACACAACACGACTCCTTGAAGGTGCATAGAAGAGAAACGGGGCCTGCGCCAAACCATCCATCCATCTATCCATCCTGACTGCAAGCGAACGAACGAACGAACGTAAACATCAAATATTTGTTTGCGGCGCGCAACCACCCATCAACGCGCTCGCGCTCCTACTTAAGCTATAACAATGCAACTCATTAGAGATATTCATCATCTTCATCTTGAGCGCCGTCGCGCATGTACTTATATACAATGCATTGGGTGCGCTGGTAACAAATGGCGTAAATTTATGCTCGCATCACTTCGACGCACGGCGCGACGTTGACGAAGAGGCAAGAGTGTGATTATTATGCCCGAAGGGCGCATTGTGATGCCGCCGCGCCGCCGCGCAGGGGAATGTATTGCTCATTACGAATTGTCAGCGGCAGCCGACGTGCGTGCGACTTATGACGAGGAGCGTGCTCGAGTTGGAGTAGAGTAGTAGACAATTGTCGATATTTGATTTGCAACGTTGGCGACGTAAGGGGAGACGCTTGCAAATCATAACCCAGTTTGTTGTGCCAAAGAAGGAAGTCGCAAACTCACCCACGCGACAATCGACAATGTAAGGAAATCGATTTTCATAATGTGATTTGCCTCCCCGACGGAGAGTGTAGCGCAACGGGGTGTGCTGGCGCCAACCCCAATTCGAAACAGGACAAAGCCGACCAATTTGTTGTGCGCAATTGTTTCCGAATCCGGCGTGAGTCATGAAAGGGTTCAATATTCCTCGAAATTGTGCAATTTGGCAGCGGTAAAAATCCTGCCAGCGCGCATAATAGCATTGTGCTCCCGAAAAGGATATCATTACATTTCGATTTGGTAATCGCGGACAAAGCAATGCGCAACAAAGCGCTTGCGTAATAGGAATGGACAGACAGTGCGGCGGATAGTTTACCATTCACGCTCGCTGAAAAGCGAGAGCGCCTGCGTTCCAATTCGAAGCATCTCTACTATATAATATAATATATTATAATAATAATCGTCAAATTTAATATTGATTAAAAGCATTCGTTCGACGAATCGGCGTATCGTCCGTTTGAATGCCGAAAATCCGTCGGCGGGGCGATTAAATTATAATTATAATTACACATATGGCGGTGGCAGTCGAATAATTCGGCTTTAATAATAATCAAACATAATTCGATGTGAGGTATATGCATCCATTGAGCGTGTATATATGGAATATTATATTGATTTATTATTTATTCCGATTGCAAACGAAGCGCGCGCTCAAAGCTGGGTAGCCAACAAATGTTCCCACTCTATATTCTTTTATGACATTATGCCGATCATAATGAGCATATGACGTTGATGAGGATGAGTATAAAAGTTTCGATTCGATGATTATCGTCGAATAGATAATATCGGCTCGATTCACCTTTTACGCGCGCATCGCAATTGAAATGTAAATAATTCGGAATGAAATTAAACAGTTACCAGTGCGGCCGATGGTAATTAATTGATAATTTTGTTTGATAACGAACGCTGGCGGCTGTTTTAATTATGGCCAGCGCATGAGATGCGCGCATCCATCCGGCGTGTGGCGTTATTTTAATTACGCAAACTACCCACATGTTTTCCTTGCGCCTGCACGCCAAATTCTTTTCGCTTTTCTTTTTCCTCTCTGTATTCATTTATTACTTTTCTATTACGCTCATTTTGTTTGATTTTCGATCGCGCCGCGCTGGCGACGAACCGGTCCGCTTAATGGCGATAAGAAAGGACGAAAAGTTATATATTCACGCAACATGCGTATTAATATCAAAACGGCGTGGAAAGAAAAACGAGCGCACGCATTTAATAATCACCTTAGAGCGGCCGCGAGCTCGGCGTCAGCGCATATTAATTGTGGTTGCGCGCCTCGTTGCGTTCGCAATGGATAAGGCAGGCGTCCCCAGTCGTCGATCAGCCGTCCGAATAATTAGGATCATACCCCATTTCATGCATAAATTATTCCTGGGCATCAACCAAAGCGATGCTCTCTGATCAGTCGGCGTAAACAATTCATTGGAAATTCTCTTTATGCTGATGACGATGAAAAATTCCCCGGACGATGATATAAATGACGCCTGTCAATACATGCGTCGAATAGTTTTCTTCGTTAAGTCGCACAGCACCCTTTTGTCTCTTGCGCGCCTCGAAATTGGTATAAATTAGGCGCAGTCAGCGGCAGTGATTCGAAATATTCGAATGACAAATCGAGACGCCGCGGCCGGCTTGGATGCATTTGCATGCATCTCGGGCAGGCGGCGGCCGGCCAGTGTTTTAAATATGCCCCGGCGTTCGGCGGCAACGCACCGGGTCATTAGTCCACTTCACTCGCGCACAATGGCCGCGGAACATTCTCCACTAATAGAGAATAACCACCGGCCAACCAACAAACACAGCGCGGCCAATCCAGCCCGATTGCCACGTTCATGGCGCGCATTCTTCGTATTTCTGCCGCTCGCATATGTTATCTGAAATTGCACCCAGATTCGTTTAATCTTTTCGCGTTCCACCCGTATGGGTATTCTTCATTAAACTATTTATAAACGCACAGCGCGCGCGCGCGTACGCCCGGCATTTATTTATTTTGCCCCTCTCATTCGCTAATCGCGGAACGTGCGGCATGTAAAAAACGACCCCAAGACGACGAAGAAGAAGAAGAAGATGCAAAAAGAGGCGAGATAGCGAACGCAGCGCAGAAATACAAAAGACGATAGATTTCATTAGCATTCACATTATTTAATCTACTATAAGCGCCATGTGTGCGTGGCTGCAATCGAGTGAGTGTGTGTCCGCATTGAAGCTAATAATCACTAATCATTTTGTGATAAATTAAATATGCGTGCCTTCCTTCGCCTACATGGTTTCGCCGTCGATGGTAAATTTACATTTTATTTGATTTTTGTTGTTGCATGTTCGCGGCGTTAAAATGTGTTGATAGAATTATGCGTTGGCATGCGTTTGATGGCGGGCCGAAAAGCGGCAATTGCTTCAACAAGTGAATTCCAAGCTCGGTGGCTTGCCGCCTGACTACCGGCTTTGTTAATAGCGATTACCCATTCTAAATATAGCGATTAATTAACAATAAATTAAGTATTAACATGGGTTGCGAATATTAAATGCATGAGAAAGCCGGCAAACGATAAATTAGAGCAATATCTAAGTGTTTTACGTTCGATTTTCCGACGCCCTACACGAGCTAGGATAATCGCAGCACCGTATGGATGGCCGCGCCGCGTATTTAATGTAATTATCATCGGTCATTAGAGAGTGAGTAATTGTGGGGCATAAAACCCGGTGCAAATTGTGCGTAATTGGTAATGCGAAACGCCAAGCGTAGAAAAATTGGAACGCAAGTGCAGGACGTTCGCTGATTTATTGAGCGCCATAAATTTTCGCTGGCCGAGCGTGTTTCTTGCGTTTGAATCGAAATCGCTGAAAATTCAATTGAAATCCGCGCACCTATTATTTGCGCCGCATGATTGATACGCTTTTTCAATTATTACCCAACGCGCAGTACGCCAACAATTATTGTCCATGATTTACTGGCGGCCGCCCTGCAATTTCGAGAATGCGTAAAATATTAGCGTCTAAAATAAAGATTTCAAAACAAAAATGCGCACGTTTCTCATGCTAATCCTAATGAGTTATACTGCAGCGAATCGGCCTGACATCCATCGCGGAATGTCGAAATGTTTCTCAGGAGTGAAATTTATTAATCCGAAACTGTGATCATAATATATAATCATTGACACTAACGCCGCACACCACTGATACCTATCGATACGCGGCTGGAATGCACAAGTATCGTGAAATCGAATCGTTGTTAATTTTTTGTAGATGATCATTATGCTCCTCTCATCCGGCCCCGATGATCGGTCGGTCATGTGAAAATTTTTACCGATCGGTCTATTCATTGCCCAAGCCACAATTAAAACATCTATAGCGTACGATTAGAATACCTTTTAGATATTCAGCGGTGTGGATGTGTGGGTATGTCCCCGATTGTTCTGAATGGGATCCGCTCACCGAAGAGCCGTATTCAACCTGCGCCTTATAATATATTCCAACGCGAACGCAGCATAATGATAATAAAGTGAAATATATGCATGCCCGCGGCTTAATAATACGTTGTACAAATTACGGATCCAGATACACAGTAGCATTCCGCGAGACGTGTAGAGGCGGTGCCATAATTATTCATTTTACTTCACTCACTATTTGTTAATAGATTTCTGTCTTGCGCGCTCGTTCGACGTTCGTTCGCGTCTTCGCGATCGATCGACGGGCCTCCTCACGACGACGATGAAAAGAAACACAGTCGCTTTTGTACAGCGACTGCTTTTTCAGTGCGTATGCGTGTGTGTCAAATGCAGATGTATCAGAATCGCAGATTGCGATTGGCAAAAAGGCGAGCACGAGAAAATTTTTACGCTTGGACGCCATGTGGGTTGACGCTGGTAATTAAAGTCTTGCCGAGTCCACTTTCTTGTTCTACGTTTTCAATTATCCAACACATCAGATAGATTTTCAAATGCTGCTATTATTTATTGAATAAAATAGTACTCCTAGCCCAGGAGGATATAATTGGAACTAAGTCTAAATCGATGTTAATTTACGCATATGTACTTATTGTCGCACAGGGCAAGATGCTTGTTGAAAAGATAGCCGTGAGGACAGGAAACCAAATGTTTGCCGATGTTCTTCTCGGCCGTCGCAGCGCAATCGTAGAACGTCTTGCACGTGACATCGGTGGTGCGCGGAAACCAGCCCAACTGCTTGCAGACAAACGTGTCCATGCTGTCCCAGTCCTCCACCGGCAGCGTGTGATCATGCCCATCATCCGCCGCCGAATTGTCCGACTTGACGCACATCTCGTACTCGCTATCGAAGCGCGTGCCCAGCGGACACGTGTACATGGCGCGCACCATTTCGCCGGTCTTCTTCTTGGCACAGAGGAAGTAGCGCTTGAAGAAGTCATCGGTGCCGTCTTCAAAGCGGCCGGGACGGCGGCACTGGAACTGCCGCGGGCAGACATAGTGGTGTGAGCAATGGCCGGCGTGCGGGTCGAATTTGCTCGGTGAGGGGCACGTGTATTGCACGGCGTAGAGGAGGCCGCGATGCGTCTGCTTGCACTCGAAGTACTTGCTGCAAGTTGGGTCCTGCACGTGGTCGTGTACGCCGGCGTGCTTGCAGTCGAACTCGTCGTAGTCAAAGTCGGATTCGGACGAGTAGGAGTCTGATTGGTGATCGTACGTTTCGCAGCGGGCGTTTGTCGAGCAGTAGCGATTACGCGCGTCGAAGGTGGTGCCAGGGGGACATTCGTAGCCGAAGCGCATGAGTGCGCCGTTGTGGCCGCTGCGGCAGATGAAGTACTTGTTGCAGTCGCTGTCGTCGGCGTATTTACCGGGTGCGGCGCAGACAAAGTCTTCAGAGGGGCGGGAGGCTTGGCACACCGCCAATCCCGCCATCAAAGTGGTCTAAGGATGTTTGAAAGTGGTTGAGAATATATAGGTATTCGGTTGCAGTAACTTACCAGAATGGTTTGAAATTTCTTCATGGTTGAGATAGATCAGTTGGCTGAGTATGCTAGCTTGTGGGTTTCCTGGTCCTTATATACCTCGGAAACGGTGTTGCACTTCATGATTTATCTGATAATTATCTGATAAACAATGTTGAAAAAGTAGGAGCTCATAAATATCAAATAGATGGCAGTCATATTTTTTATTGAATTGATATGGCTATCAGGATCATATACTTCATTGGATCTATAAAATTGGCCGAGACGCTGTAATTGCGGATACTATGTATATTGTTATCATTATGGTAAATGCAAATTACCTGGATTCGTTTGACACTTCCTATTGCATCAGTCGGCCGATGATTCTACAAGCAAATCCAATGAGATTCTATATTTATCTAAATTCAACTTATTTATTTATTTAAATATACAATAAAAACAATTTTCCTCGGATTGTAACAAGAGTTAACAATTTCCTTTCACGTTTACAGCTGATTTGTGCTTACGGTAAGTCAATTAGTTCAATTCGCTTGACTAGTTTCAAGCAGCATGTGTTCATCATTAAAGAATGTGTTTTGTCGCCGATAAACATCATTGTTCCATAAATTAA
>JARJDR010005880.1:0-10654 GCA_030264135.1 Myllaena sp. GC000078 | reverse complement strand
TTGACTTTCTCTGCCATCGCATTTAAGGTAGATTTTAAACGTAATTTAATTATAGTAATTATAGTTCTTCATTAGGGATGATATTTACAGAAGCACTGTACAGTTTAATACATATTTACGGAGATGGGAGTGATGGGAGGATATGCAATCGCTTAGGAGATGTAATGCAACGCATCGTTAGGTCGTCTAATTAAAACCGCCGCGCCGGCATCATGTGCGTGAGTGGGTGGGTTGTTAATTGGACTCTCGCGACTTGTGAAAGTCAATTTCACTCTTATGTTGATCGATTTTGTCCAACTTCTTTTATCAAACCTTCAATTTTTTTCACTACTTATAATTGGTATTCAATTATTGTTTTCAAATATGCCAATCCCAAAATTTGTGTTAAATTCTATAATAGAATTACATAGTTAAATTAACGCAAAGAACAAAAACAATACCTAATTATTTCACCCATTTAACCAAGTTAATGCAATTAATTCAAATCCTCGCCTCGATGTCCAGGAAACCATAAAAATGTACTTTTCTGAATAAATGTGAAAGCGAATTGTTTATTGTGTAAAATAGTATTGCGAGCGGTAATTATAACGATCAGGCGCGACAAAAGGTTAGCGTCGAAAATTTACAACCCGCAGACGCGTAACGAAATTTTGGCAGAAAAACCACATTCAATAATAATGTCATATGAATATTAATATTTGTTGGGAAATATATTTATATAATACGCAATAACTTTAGTTATTGAATTACATATTTTGTTAGTTAATTATAATTGACGCTTTCATTTATTTCACCTTTTTATAAATATAACTTTTAGGAAATGGAAAAGGATATGCATTTAAAAAGATTACTTTTTATGTTATAAAGTAAATGAAATTTTTTCTACCTTCTGTTTTTCTAACGACTTTTTGTACGAAACAGTGCAGTGCTGTATAAAATGCATTAATCACGATGTTTTGTCATGCATCGAATGCGGATGCGTTTCGCCGAATAAATTTCCAGCATTTTATTTCATGTTGTATTTTATAACTACACAAGTGCATCCGTAAATATACGCAAAGCAAAAATAAGCGTCTAGTATTAACGCGCGTACGAATTTTAATAACATGTTTGCACACAGATGCATTGGCTTATTAAAAGCGTACAAATTGAACAATTTTCGTGCATAATTCATATTCAAATTACACCAAACACATTCAAAACCTAGTAGTATGTAGGTATGTATGTAACACCGTTTGGCTTTCTACCATCGACGTGCGTGATATTGCATGCCAACATACTTTAAAATACTACTATTTTGTGTGAATTTGTGCGTTGGCGATGCTAATTCGCATTGGCCCAGTTGCGCCCGGCGTCGAAAATTGCCCACCGCACAACAAAAGTACTTTTATACCCACAACAAAACACGAATCGGATTGCCACGATTACAATGAAATGCACAGGCACACAACAAAACAGAAACGCGATCGCTCGTCTTCGCCATCGAAACGACGACAATCAACCAACGAATTTGTTTGCTTTCCTCGCCATAATGACGAACATAATAACAATAATAATATAATTGCGTTAATACCGCCAAAGAAAACTCATTCTTATAAGTAAGTGAATCCGAATATATTCTTCAAAAAGTTGGCGCATTTCAATTTCAACTTTCGATTGGATTTCGAGTCAATTTCGGCGTTGTATTATTATAATAACATTTTAGCTATCAAATGGCAATCTTGACGTGTGTTTACTTCACGTGTATCCAATTCCGAGCGGTGTGTATTATTATCTATTAATTACGCTGGCTTAATAGCCGTTTCCATCATGATTAGATCTGTCCAATTAAATAAACAAAGCAATTTCATCTCAGCCGCGCGCGCCGGTGGTATGCTCTAGTTTCGCGCGTCAACATCATGAAATTACTTGCGGCACACGACCACATACGTCTATTTTGTATGAGGTTATTAAGAGAATATATGTATAAAAATATAATGCATAAGTATGCAATAAAAGCGCATCAATTGCATCCACTTACAAGGCGTGCGCTCGTATGAAATTAAAATCGCATACCATTATGCGCTTCTTCGCGCGCATTCCATTCATCGCAGCACTGCACACGTGAACATCAAATCGACGCCAACTAACCGACTTTCTTCCAATCTTCAAAGTAAACCAAGCGTACGACAATGCCTGCCTGCCTGCCTTGCCTTGGCGCCCCTCGATTTATTATTATTGTTCGAGAGAATAGCTAATAGTCATTAATTTCTATCGCATGACTTTCAGCCGCCACTAATTAATCGTGTCGCACATAAAAAATGCTTCGATTGCGGAAGACGATGATGCTGAAAAGTGACATGCGGTGTGCCACAATTTGCATTGTTAATTAACAACGTTTAACACATGACACTGGTTTGTGTACACACAATTGGCTATCGCTATCAATAATGAACGATATGTTCCCCGTGTCAACAATATGCGTGTCGCGTCAAAGTGAAAAGCTGAAATTAAAACCGACCGAACGAACGAAGAAATGCGGCGTTGAAAGTTTCTAAATGTCGCACGCCGCAGAATGGATAATAATGAACGAGTAATCAGAAAGCTGGGCCCGCAAACAATTGCATGGCTTTTTGTATAAAATGACAATCGCCTTAATTAGAACTTGTGTCGGGCGTTAATGTAGTTTCGAAAGAAAGCTATTTGATGGCGCTCCAAGTGTTGAATGGAAAAACACTTAAGTAATCGATCATATGTTTAGCATTAACTGTGCGCAAGTAATCATTATGCACTGCAAATTACATCCGCCAACACTTGCACACTATTTATGGATTGAATATCTGCATTATCGCACCCGTTCGACGCTGCATTGCAATTTATTAACGGCCAGCCATTTATATTAACAACAACTACTATAAATTTACCACTACTCAGCGAATTCATAATTATATGCATGCAACGGCAATCCGACGATATGATGATATGCAACGCGTAATGGATGCTAATTAATTACCCGTTGCGGTGCGTATGGATTGGAATCAGCGCGCAAAAATACAATTAAAAATTCAAACAACCAGCGCCAGCCGCTGATTCGGTTAAAATTTAATCATAATATTGCCATTTATTTCGTGTAATTTGTGGAAAATAATCCTATGCTCTTCATTAATTTCCAATTAGGTCGGATGGTGATTTAATCGTCTTAGCTAATAGCACCAGCATCACAGAACATGCAATATTAAATCATTAAAATCGGGACTTAATTACTGCGCTTAAATAAATCAATTCGCTTGTTATCGATTCTATGACGTTGTGCAGAAAAAAATTGAAAACAATTTAGAAGCGGGGCAAAGCGACGGAAATCCGGTGCGATTGCAGAGCGACGGTTTCATTAAAAATATAACCGTACATTTTTCTCCGCTAATTACTTTTTGATCCGCCTGCCGTCGCCGCCGGTCAAACATCACCACGATCCGTCGATGCTCGGACTCTGACTCCAGCGGATCATTATGCACGCCGGTGCGTTTCGTTACGAAACGTTACGAAACACAAAGCAAAACGTGCGGCTCTTCCTAATTAAATGAGCGCACGCGCAAATTACCTGCTACATGAAACGCGAAAGATGCGGTCGTCTCGTGCGTGGCAAGAAAGCGGAAAGTAACTATTCCTTTTTCAAATACTTTAAAAAAATAGCTGCATTTCGATGGTAATTTTTATCGGTAGATATATTAATCTGCGACAATTTTATTAATGCCAGGTATCTGTTTTATGTACGAAACCATGCTGTATGTACATGGTTTCTCTAGGCATCATTCCATTCATTACCCGATTCTAATTGCAATTGTGATTGCACGCATCGATTCATCGATTGCCGAGAGTGGCGCTTAATGAGCATCGCGTAATAGCGCACGAATTAATTCGATTTCGAATTGTGCACCAGGCACCACGCAATCCGCGCAATGTCTTCTTCTTCCTCTTCGTCGTCGTCGTCGGCGTCGGTCGATGGGTAAAAGTAATTAAAACGTACACCGCAACAGCTGAGCTTAACGAACGCATTCGTTTGTGCGCGCTGCGGGTTTAACGTGTAAATCAAAATTTAATGACGCGCCCGTGTGCATGATGGCTGCGCGCCTTTTAGCATCGATATGGTTATGATTATCAATTATTCCCGGGTCTTTCTTTGGAAATTATCATTTAAAGAGTTTTATTAATATTTAGTATTTCTTGTGGAATAACTAAAAAGATTAAGATAAAAATGTAAGTAAGAAACTGTTATTTTTAAGTAATAATCTTAATCATTAACCATTTGATTCTAATAATATGTATTTAATGTTTAATTAGTATTTATTAATATTTTCGTAAATTTGAGTTTTATTTGTTTGTTTACGAACAATTAAGTAAAGCAACAAAGAAATGCACCGAACATAAAGAAAACCGCCTAATGCGCATTCATTACTTACTTAGAAGCTACTCATTTCTATCCACAATACGTTCATTACACGCACAACGCATAAAGGTACCCACCTTCGACCGGTAAATAGGTAAACACTAGCCAGCGGCTGTATAACGATATGCGATTAAATGCAAGTTGATGTACTATATTTATTCCACATACTTTGCAGCCCACATGCGCTGAGCGAGTATGTGCGTTCCAATGTATATACCATACACACTCGAAGAAATGTTTTATTCGCGGCGCGTTTCGTTTACACTTGGCTAATTCGAATCTAGCGTTTTAACGGTGCTTCTCATATCCACATTGACTTACCTGCACGCATTCTCTCGCAATATTCCGGACAACATTCACGCGGCGATGATGGGGGATACTTGATACACTCGATGGCAGTTAAGTTTTATTCGAAACCCAGTGTCCAACAACTACAACAAGCTCTTGGAAGTTTGGACACGGCGCGGCGAGAGGAGTGGAGCGAACGCCAAAGATGTGCCGTGGAATGTTAATTCGAGATTTACATAGTAACATCCTAAATAACATACAAATACGGTGTTTACGATATTTATATGACTTATTTATTAATTATTATTCATACACATGTTTTATGGCACTTTTATTCTAAGATTCTTGTGCCAGTACAAGAAAGGATCGTAAAAGTTTCCTTTTGAAATAAATATCATTAAGAAATATTCATGGTACAATAATAAAGAGGAGCAACAATAAATAATTACTTTACCACAATGAAGACGGCGTGCCGTCAACGGCGACGACTGTCATCGCGGTAAAACAATATAAGTATAACGGCTGCAGAAAGCAAAAAAAAGTGCAGCAAGCTTCCTTTCGTAATAATTACGCCAGTAAGCATTTGCTGCATGTGCCATTCGTTGTAGTCGATTGTGTCTATTTGCTCCACCGCGCATCGCACACAAAATAAATTTGCGTTGGTTGGTTGGTTGTTTTTCCGGCGGTTTCGATGTCGTTTTGTAGTAATGCGGAATGCTGAATTTTCAATTTCAATTCCGACCGCGCCGCATATGGAAAATAAAATGGGAAGAAATTACGCGTGTAATGGAGTTTCTGAATACGCCGCGATGCGGTTAAGTAATTTGCATAGATAGGTACATATATAATACAGAATAACGAAAACACATCTTTATGCGGAGACGGAAGGATTGCAAACGGAAAAAACAAAAGTGATGATGGAATAATCGTACAACAATGCGCGTGATCAACATAACAATAATAGGATCCGCATCTAATCTATTCCCCATCAGTGGTGCGCCCTATAGTTACAATTATTATCAGATGATGATTACGCAGATACGCAGCAGCATTAATTCGTTTTCCACTGGAAAACAATGTACCTACAACTACTCAGACAATGGTAATACAAGAGTAATGTGAATACAATGCAATTACATGTGAAAACTCATCATGGTAAATAAATAAATGAGTAACCTTTGTGTTCCGCGCTTATCAAGGTTTGGGTTGGTCGCAAAATTTCATAAAATCTAGTTTTGCGTAAATTATTGAATGATATAGAAATTAGAAAAGAAACTCCGATCAAGCGCTATTATGAATAATGCATTTCTCCAGACGGTGTTCGACGCATGATGGATAAAACGTGCCGTATTAAATACCGTTGCTAATTGTTTAATATTCCAGTCTCGCACATCCGCGTGGCGTATATGAAATGATAGTATAGGTAGCAAGCCATACGTCGTATTAATGCTTCGCTGCGAAAAATAAACACGTACCATCTCGCGAAGAGCGCGAGCGCGCGCGCGGCATGCAATTAACGCAACGAACGGGGATTTCTCGCATTGACTGACTTGATAGTCAGACGCACGCACGATAATTATTTATAAACTGTAAAAAATCACTTTGGTGCTTAGGCGAATTTCATTTTTATCTGTGGCAACAATCAAATGCTGTTAACGAAATAATTCATTCGCAAATTAATTACATTCATCGAAAGCATAATTTCGATTGGATTTAATTGTTGCTGGTTACGGTTAATAAACGCAACCAGTTTCGAATATAAACCGTTAAAGAAGACGGCGACAGTGATGGCTGTGGCGCGATGTTTCTTAGAAATGTCACTAATTAATAGTAGGTTTTAACGATTTTTGCACAATTGCGCAGTTTTACAACATTGATTACGTTATTTTTATGTATTGCGGCAGGTGTAAAATGGTGACGAGCCGATGATTTAAAACAATAGCCGGTAGTTGAACGATTGCGCGAATAGAAGAAAATGTTGTCAACCTTAAAAAAATTGTAAACTTTTTATGCAATACTTTTATCAATTCCTATATGTATTTATTCCTTGCAAATACATAGCTGAAAATAAGTAATAAGTAGATAGGTTGGTAGAGTAGATTTCCTTTTTGTTTATAAATTCCAATTGGAATTTCTGAGAAACTTTATCATAAAATTGCCAACAAATAGCATGCAGATTGCAAAAACGTAGCCGTAATCGCTTACCATCTGCGCGGCTCTGTCAAACAAAAACAAAGACACTATTGTGGTAGGTTTTAGTCGAGGTTATTATTATTGTTTCGCTGATGCCATTCTTCGCTCTGCACGGCGTTTCTTCTTCAGTTTCTTCTTTTCCTCTTTGCGCTATCAAAGCACGGAATTTAGTGGTTATAAGTGCATTGCGTTTGGCCTCTTGATAGACTTGGATTACAGCGTAGCTTAGATAATACACCGTCAAAACATCTTTACTTAAAAGTAGAAAGACTTCGATATTTTCCTCATGGAAATAAAACTTTTTGAAGGCTGATAAAATAATACTTTCTAATTAAATAGTATATAAAGTTCAATGGCTTTCAAATTTACTGAAATTCGAATTACAATTAAATTCATTATTGCCCCTATGTGGAATGAACATAATTAACAACATCGCGGCACGATAAATAATTTATATCAAAATTTAATATCGTTTTCGGCAGCATGTCAATTGCGCATGGCGCGGCGCCGCAGTTCGAGTGGTTAATTTCGAAACAATTGCATTTGTCCGTCCCAACTGCAAATCGCACATGCATATTATTTAATTTAATTCATAACGAGCCTCTCGTGCGCGCAGCAAATGATGGGTTGCGCCGGCAAATAATTACCGTATGTGCAACTGGGCGCATTCTTTCGTTACGCTGCTCGTCCTCGCAACCATATAACGTTATTGCGAACTCTTGCCGTTCGCTAACTCGGTAACCTTTTGGCATAATTAATTTCGATTGGACGTCATCAGCCGGGTTGGTAGACCCGTATACTCGCTCATTCATTCATTCGCGATTTGGCTGAGCGTTGTGCTGTGAGCGAATGCACAATGTTGCATGTTGCGCATCGCTCTCAGCCACTCTCAGCGTTTCGCATGACCCAGATCGGAAAGATTCCTCTTTGTAACACATCAATGTCTCGAAAGGAGAAGAATACGTAGTAGACGGTGGAGGAAGAGGAGAGTTGGTGACCTCGTATGCAAGTCAAGTTCATCCAGCAACCTCGCACGCATGACCCAGTCAAAGCGCATTCATGAGTGTCGAGCCGGGAGGCGCGGCGGCAAGTTTGATTTCGATGGCAAATGCAAACATTCGAAATATGTGTGTGGATGGTGGGCCAGGCCACACCGGGAATTATCGATACCGTTATGAACGGCCACAGGTATGCCCGCATCATACGTGTGTGTGGTGTTGCGCATGCGTTCACTTAAGTCAGGCCAATGTGTGCGTCACGAGATTGTCCGCTATCCGTTATGTTATCGCCACTGGCGTCTAAGGCGTCTTTAATATGACAGGACGCGCCGAAATGGATCTACTTCTTAATCACAATCTTCTTATTATTAGTATATCCAGTAAGTCAAATTTCTAATTCTAGTAATTGAATTTCAGGTCTTGATGACTTATATTCGAACTCGTACATCTCACCAAATTCAGCAAGAGATGCGCATTATTACGAGGATGACCATGCGGACCAAGATCGATCGCAAGCACCCGAAATGCAACCAACGGTCACACAATTCGACGGCGACCATCAAAGGGTGATACGGTCGGCAGACCCCATCCTGGTACGCTCCTTCGATGACCTGAACAACCACTTCAAAAACCTCGCCGAGAGCATAGATGATAATAAATTAATTCAACCGTCTCGTACAATGAAGGAACATATTGAGGCGGCGCAGTCGGCGATGGGTGGCGGCCTCCCAGATCGCCTGTCGGGGGAAGGCTCTGGGGCTCCACAGGCCAGACAACTGCTGGAGCCCCTTCACATCGATCCGACTGCGACGACGGCGCCGACGCGCGCGGCTTCTGCTACGAGCGCCGACGGCATACTATCGCTGCCACCCGGCTCGGACCGGCCGCGCCAGTCGAACCCTGACATACAGGACATCATCACCGGTATTGTAAAGTTGCTCAACGGTAACGTGAACGTCCAGGCGAACACGTCGCCATCGAACGGCGGCCGTCCGTTGCGACCACTGAGCACGCGTATTAACAATCGCGGTCCTCCGCGCATCACTGACGTGCCGGCATTGCCGCCCGACTTTGATGTACCTTCACAACCACTGCCACCCTTACCGCCACCTCCGCCAGTGGTGAATCCCAAACCACCAGCGCCAGTTGCAACAAACATTCCTATGCGTGTGCCCACACCGTACCCGTTTGATGTACCGCCACCACCACCACACCAGAACACCTCACCGGTGAGACCCATGATGGGCGGTGGTATGCAGAGCACCAAGCGGCCACTCTATCGACCGGTGACCATCCCACCATGGAGCCGCCCGCCATATCGTCGACCCTTTCCGCAACGTAGACCCACGCCGATACCTCCCTATCAGCATAAGCCGGAAGAGACTATTAGTCTGACGAGTGAACGACCCGGTGCTAATGGCCAGGGCGAGGATATTCTTACGCTGGATCTGGGCTCCGAGATGATCTCATCGTTTGAGGAGCATCGCGAAAAGAACAAGAATAAAGACAAGGATGTTGAAAGTGGTACGACACCAATGCAAGATGTATATACGACGTTGGACAATCAGGCAGATGATGAGGTACCTAAAGAAGACAACAAGGACGATAAAGATAAAGATTTTGAAAAGCACAAGGAAAAATCCACATCAAAAATGGAGAAACACAGTTTAACACATAGTCAAGCATCACAAACGGACTTGGTCCAATCGGACCAACACACTCAAGCGGCCATCTTGAATGATGTGTACTCCACAGAAGTCACAGAAATTGCAACTTCATCCCTGCTGCCGTCTTCTTCTCCAATAGACATAGTATACAATGATTCTCTAGAACTGAATACAACCGCCACAACCTGGGTAGAATCCTCCATACAGGAGCTGAGCGTAAAAGACGTGTCAAGTATCGAAGCGACCGAATCTCTTCCGACCGCTGCACTGGCATCAACGGCAAGTGCCGTCACCTCGGATGTGGTCCCAAATGCAACTGCCACGCCGACAAACGCACACAATGCAACCAGCAGCAGCGGTAGCGCCGCAAACCACTCCGCAGCTGGTCAAAGCTTTCCTTACTACCCGTACCGGCCCCGTCCGGGCATTGTGCTGGACGACACGGAATACAAACCGGGTGGCGTGCATCGGCCGCCCATCCTCACCGCACGCCCGCCGGTGGGTCAAATCGGTGAGATTTTTGACGTGACGGTCAGCGCCATCCAAGGTCCGGGTGGGTCTTCCGGTTCCGGCCAAGGCAAACCATACGTCATCCCGGTGGATATTGAGAACATCCATGGTAGTGGACGGCCTGGACAGGTGCACTTACATGCACAAGGCGATGTTATAACCTCCCCAGTTGGGAATGAAGGTTTCGTGTCCATCGACGGCAAGCGCACGTATTTGAATCTATTCGGCGAGCAAACCGTGCCACCGTCGGGCGTCGCACTTACACCGACGCCCACGCAATCGGTGGTCAAAGCCACCGGATACGCGGAGGTAGAGAAGACCAAGGTGGAGCAACATGCGCAGAGTGGTGGACCTAACGGTCTCAAACCGACACCGCCGCGGAGACCCTTGTATGGGAAACGTCCCACTCCGCCTCCAGTGCGGTAAGACTACATATTGTTCTTCACTTTTTGTTCAGAAGTGGTAAATGTGGCATTTTTGCAGGATTGACACGTGCATCGTTGGCGACGATTCGACATGTGACGCCTCACAGTACGAAATCTGCATGACGGAAGCGGGCGTCAGCTCGTGCCACT
>JARJDR010005874.1:0-12134 GCA_030264135.1 Myllaena sp. GC000078 | reverse complement strand
CTGGTGTGTATTAACATAATGATCTTTGATTCCTTATCGGCATCTTGCTTATGGCGTAATTTCACTCGCAAAACTTCGAAATTGAAATGTATTCACGTGTAGGTATTCAAATCATTTTAAACAATTGCTGTCTATGAAATATTTCAATATACACGTACAGCTGCGATTGCGTGTAAAGAAATGTGCAATTTACATAAGTTTATTTAAGTTAATTAATGTTTATAGATTTTCCACGCACCTGTAGCTTTTTATTAGCAACGATTCCTCCTCATCAGTTTTGCTATTCGCGGTCACGCATCGACCATAGCGGGAAACAACGCGAGAGGCGCCGGCTGGCCAAAAAGGAATCGTAATAACCTTCTAATCAAAAATTTATTTGCCTAAATTGCAAACAGTGCAACGGTACATGCATCGGCGTGCCGGTCGTGCGCGCGTACCTTGCAAAACGACCTTTAACCACACCACCGTGATTGCGCGCACCGGCGCTCATTACATGTTTGGGCTAACGATATGCGCGTATATTTGCGCTACTACCTCTATCATCGACGCCGGCGGCGCGCTGTACGCATAATTTTATGACATTGCTTGCGGATAATACCGTTTGAAGTCGACCTATTGGTTGAATTTTAGCCGCACAAGCAAAGTTTCGATTTAAGTAAAGCATCATAAAAATTAAACACTTTAGAATATTGCGCAATAATTAATTAATTAAACGTAAGGTTTGGAGCGTAAGCACTAATCGTGCTTAATGGAATGCAAATAAAGCGGTACCTGCATCGTTGCGCATGCATCAGTAAGCATCAGTAAGCATTGCGTTATCGCAGGATACATATAGGTAATTGCAGAACCTTACATGCAGTGTTAAGGTGCATTTGCATGCGTTCATCAGTTTGGTTTGCATCATATCTACTCTTTTATACTCTCGCGCAACACCTGAAAACAGCTTTGCGTGCTCCAAGACTTGATTCTAGTTCATAAAGGCAAAGTTTCTTTGCACATGACGTTCGCGCTTTGCATGATGCAGTTTAAGCCACTGCACGTGCAAAGCAGGAAAATGGATGTAAAGTTCTAATAAAGCAGCAATTAATCACTGTAATAACGGACTAATTATGCCGTCAGTGTGTCAAATTGATGAAGGCGACAAATCTGGGAACTGCACATTTTGATTCATGCGCTGCAAAGCTATTTAAAGCACCAAAACATACCCAATAATTTTATCTGGAAATTATAAGCATCACTATGAGTTTCCCACAAATAATTAACTGTGTGCTGTGTGAAAACCAAAGCATTCACGGGTATAGCTAACTCATGTATATTGATGGAATTTGAAACGAGTGGTTATTAAAGTGTTCGCTTAGCAAAAATATTTGGATCGTTTGAACTGTGCACACGGGCGCTACAACAAACGGTACGAATCGTAGTATCTGCCTCGGTTTGAATTGTTATTTAATTGCTTCGACAATTATCCAGGCGGACGGGAACGCGGCCGCGTGTGAGATTGTCTGCTTAAATTGGGAAATTAACACGTTGGAGACGTAAAAATGGCCATACTCACAACACGACTCGCTGAAGATTACACGGTTTAATTATACGTTGTGCTTTGGCTGCTCGGACAGCGGCCAAGTTCATTGCAAAGACCATTCTAATAATAAATATAAGCGAACGCGTTTTAATTTGTTCGTAATTTCAATGTTTGTCGTTGAATAATGATGGTCGTCGTCGTTAATGTTCGCAATAAAAGTACTGTTACTCAAATTTCAGCTTGTTCCCATAACTGCGCGGTGTTGTCATTGAAAATATTAAGATTGATAAAGTTCAGAAAGCGCAATCAGCTGTAAAACCGTCCAATGACTTTAATTATATAATGATAAGCTTGTGGCAATGCACATATTGATTTTATTGCGCCAACGTGTAATGTTTATGAATCTCGGCAAATTACGCTCGTGTAACAACAATCACGCAGCCAGACAGACGGACAACGAGCAATCATTATGCGTTTCCTTCGTATGTGTGTTAACGATCCTTCTCGTTGGCACGCAGCAGCACGGCGAACAAAACAAATCACACCGAGGAGTAATCATGCTCAGCGTCATACAACATGCGCTCCGGCTGGAAGTGAGTGAAAGCGAACGACCGCTTCAGAAGGGCGCAGAAGTCAACTAGATAAACGCCGTTGACGTTTTCATGAAGACTAATGGATGTTTCATTGAATGATTGCATTACGGCTTGCTTGCATTCGCTTGCTGCCTGATTACGAGGATATTGCAACACAATCGGAAGGAGTAAATACGGAAATGATCTACATTCGACATCAATACATCAATTCATGTTGCATGTTGCAAACTGAATGCTTATTAAAGATTATTGCAAAGGAAGGTGCGTAGAAAGATTTGAATGGAGTTAAAAAGTTTGTCATATAATGTAACAGAAGTAATATTGTTGACTAGAACTTGTTAGCGGTTATAACGCGCTTCAATTTAGTAAACGTATTAAACGCCAATTTATAACATTAAAAAGACACCAAATTAATTTCATCAATTACACGACTGGTGTTTGGGGACACACGAAATTAATTCGAAAGGGGTTCAACAAATGAGTATTAATGTGTTTTAAAAAATAAGCCTCACACATTGACTCAAACAAATTGATTCAAATGAAAATTAATGATACAGTTTTCTTCCCCTACCCAGTAGAAGGCTGGCAATAACTGGTTGGAAGATCTACAATCTCCTCGCCCATTCGCACATATATCGGCATCATCAACGCAAACAAAACTCATCATTTCAATGCTCGTTACTTCTAGCAACCACACTTTTCAGCGTGTTGCAAACAACACGTGGCCGGCAATTGCAATCGATGGACCGACCCTTCAACTCCTCCTCGGCGCAATATATACGATGAGATGTGAGATACTCAAACGATATTGCGCTAAAACTTTATCTGCAGCCAACCGCTCAAGAGCAGCCTGTAATCTCATATTATTATCTCAGCGAAACGTATTCAATTATCTGCCAAGCGCGTCCGCAGCCGCAGCGCGTGTTGTGTGTTCTGCAATATGCTGCTTGCAATTTATTAATAATTTATTATAATTATTGTAATTCGCACGAAACAAGGTGATAAACTTGTCGAGCAACGGGCAACTAATTTCAATCAAATTTGACCATCGATAACCTGCGCACAATGAATGGAGGCAGCCATGACCTTGTTTGTTTTTTCAATAAAATGGCAATTGGATGAAATTCCGTCAAAGTATACCCAAGGGAGGACGGGGCGCGGCAGTCTCTTCGATTTCTTACTTAATAGAAAAAGAAAATGTGCGCCTTTCGGGTGATTGTAAATCCATCCGCAGCTCTTCTGCATGAAATATTCCACGATGACACACCGCCACCAACTCTCTCCCGAGGGAATCTGCTGAAAATGTGCTCCAACTCAGATGGCACGCTTATTCTCCCTAGAATAGGTCACGCCGATGGGCACCGATGGGTTTTATGTTTTGACAGCTGCTTTTCATGTGGTGCACACTTCGATCTTTCATCAATCACCCCTTTTGGCTCCCGTGCCGTGCGCGAAACTGTTGAAAGTTATACGATGCGAGTTACTGAGAAAACAATAAACGAATGAAAGATGTGTGGGCGTGCAGTGGCGATCGACGTTGCGAGGGTCGATAGGGGTAGCTGCTCTCGACCGATGCGATGGTTTATTGGACGCTGCGGTGCCGTTATAACTTTGCTCATAACTTTTGGCGTCTTGTATTTTTCCACTCGCCCGCAAAGGCCATGCCAGCGATAGATACTGGCCGAAAACTCCAGTGCGCCAGTTTTGGCCGCTGACGAAATTGCCCAATGGTCATGATACTAAATTATCGAAGAACCGCCATTAACTTTTTTTGGGTTTTAGTTCGATGGCAGCAACCCCGCCAAATTGCTAATTTCCGAACTGCAGCGAGTTTCGAGAAAAATAGTCGCCAACGAACATAAAATTGTAGAATTGTTTATAAAGCACGAGTGAAAGACGAAAGCATGAACGAACAGTGGCACGACGTTTATTATCTATTAAATATTGCGCCGCACTGCGCACTTTTCGACAGGAACGCGCGCGAATGGCATTTAACGAAGTTAAGAAGGCTAGCGTTGTGCAACCGCAAGTGGCAATTTCTTACGGTCGTGATAAGTATAAATTACAGTTTGTATTATGCAATAATCGATTACATTTGTTATGAATGTTCTCATTTTCTGTAAAATCATGTCCACAATATTATATCACCGATATTATTTAGGTAATAAAATTTAAAAACAAAATCACTTCGTAAATAGTTGGGACTTCCTCATAGTGATCTCTCTTCAGTGTGCTCAAGTGGATGTGGTAAGCAGTTAACAATGTTAGGCTCTGATAAAGTAATTGCCCGTTTAAAATCCAGCGTGCGATGACACTTGCTGTGGATATGCGTGGGCGTACAATGTCCGTCGGCAGTAAAGTGTCGCCACTCGCTTCCAACTGGTGACTATTTTATCGTTTTGCTTTTTTTGTCCTCCGCACGAGTTGCCATCAGCGCCTTTGGCCGGCGATGCAGGTTCTGCGTGCGAGGCGCATCTCGAATCAGATCAAATATCTAGACGCGAACGGACACCTACGCAGCCACCGCCGGCGAGGCTCGTGGAATGCTTCTTCAGGCGTCACGCCGAAACAACACTCGTGCACATATCGTTTGCGTATTGCGGCCGCAAAGAAAAACAAGTCGAGAAGTCGAGGTCGGGGTCGAAAAAAGAAAAAAGAAAGTGGATGGATGCTGTATTTTCTGCTGGCTGGATGTACTCGTAAGAAGAAGAGCGCATGAAAACAAGTTCGTTGCGCTCCGATGCTTTATTGCCTCGGTGATGTGTTTTAAGTACTTTTATATATGCGCATGCGCTTCTTTAATATATTTCGACGATAATATTTCATGCAACATCGCTACATGTTTCTATTTACCATGGTGGTGAGATGCAAGAGATATTTTCGTTGTGATTCACTTCATATTTATTGGTTGTCTACTTGTGCAGTCTGCCACAGTGTTTGGTATAGCCGATGAGGGTCCTGTCAGGCTACTGGAAAAACATGGCAAGGCTACTCGTGTACCAACACTTCAAGACTATTCAAATATTGTTTTTATCTATATCAAACATTTATATCTCTTATTGGGATTCGATTTATTCCCCAATGTTGGTTATCAAGACGATAAATTGCAAATTGTGTATCTTAGCCATTTTCGAATGTTTCTGATTAGAACTGTAGGCCGGGATTTATTAGTGAACTTACTTAGGTACTAGATACCTGGCCGTAAAAGTCGCCGTTAAATCGAATCAACTACGAACCCAAAACTCCGTTTCGCCTGTGTCGCTCCCCGCATGCGGGTCGTTACCGTTTACGTTTTTATACACTCTAATATCTTTGTAGCCTTCGCTATACATGGTCCTTCCCGACCCGGACGACTTCCTTTTACTTCCCTTCTTTTTATCGCCCAGCAAATGCGACGAGGAGGACAAGAAACGCAGCCCGATCGACTTCTTGTGATCTCTAAGGCTGCTCACGGAAAAAATCCACCAAGGCAAAGGTAGGCCCGTCTTCTCAAATGTTATTGCGAAAAACACTGATGGCGGATATAAAGGACGGAAGCAACTTGGGAAGAAGTAGAATAAAAGCACTTTGCTAATTGTTTTTGTACAATGTATGTAAGCGTCTGGGAGCATTTTTTTCTATCGCAAGAAAGGTAATAAGACTTCTAAGTGCCTAGTTATTTACGCGTATAGCCATTTTAATAAACGCAAAACACGGAGCGAAAAACTATGAACGCTTTATAAAATTGCGCCGTTTCATTTTCATTTGCATAAAATGCAACAGGATTCTCTAGCGTGTCGCGAATAAGTTGTTAGTTTGAACCGGGCGCGCGCACTGCATTTACCATTGCTATTCATATTTACTTTGTTATTATTCTTGTTTATTTATGGACGTGGAGGCGTATCATGGCAAATTTTATGTTGGAACAGACGTCAAGTAGTTGCGAGACAGATCCCGGGGAGGAAAATTGCAGAAAGTTTGCTTAGTTTTCATTCGGGTACATTAAAGTCTTGCGCATATACATAAGTAGAATCAACTATAAAGTGTAATAATAAGTAGACAAGGTTTATTGTCATGCTGTTGTATTAAGCAACTTCGTAGGGTGAATACAAATGTTTTATTAGTTATTAAATATGCAGCTGCTATCTGCTAAAATTACAAAATTTGAGCTTAACTTAATGGTTTCAATTTTTATTGTATTTTGAAAAGTGTACAACGATTAATTAACCCAACAAAAATGTAGAAAAATTAAAAATCTAAAACATTCGTCAAATATAGTCACGAAAAAAAAATGAAGCCATGGGAAAATTGAACATTCTTGTTTTGGAGTCCTTCATTAACATGCATAGCCATACAAATCGAACACATTCAATATCCATCTCACCACTGATATTATAGCGATCCGCGTTCTAGTCAGTCCTCCAAAGAACATTGAGTTCCTCCCCCTGACGCACGCAAGAGCATATCCCATACGGTATTAGAAAAAGCAACGTATCATTAATGCGTATCTAGGCATTATTCCAAAGAGCGCGCCCGGGCACGCGCATAACTCTCTCGCATCCGAAATTATTGGGTGCGCGCATGCGGTGGCTTGATTACCATACAGTAGCGTATAAGATGGATTAGATTAAAGCTGGACGCGACGCATTGAATTTTAATATTCACCCATCCCGAAACCGAATGGTGCGTGCACTATGTACGCAATCTTAGTTCCAAATATCGAAGATTGGATTGGGCAAGCCCACATGTATCATAGAGCCAACCAACCTAACCGAAAATCCATCAGTTCGTAATTGAGTTAACTTCAGTTGCGCGCAAGCTGGGACACTAACCGTAAATTGCGTTTTATCCAAGCGGATCTTTGAAACGAATCCTCCACGGCATTAATAACAAAACGCGAGGAGTACGAAAGAAATAGATTTCGGTTGCACCACGGCCGGATGGCAGAAGAGTCAAAGGAGACACGAAATTAATCTGTTTCACCTTTGTGTGCGTTTGGTGTGTGCCTGCTGCTGGTTTGGTCGTTTAATCTTGTTCGGTTCGAGTTGCCTCATCACCGAGTGGCTGCGCGTCTAATTAAAAAGTTAAAGATGTATTTAGATGCGGCGATGCATCGACGGGACACGTCGATAGAGTAGTTAACGTTTCGAATCGCTGCGCTGGTGGTTCAAAATTTAAATAACCATCGTCGAACTGGAACTACCATGGTAGTGTTACAAATTTAGATTGTGTCCTGTGTAATTTATCAACTCATCTAACCGAGTGTTTGTTTCAAACGCACGAACTACCATCTTCGTTTAAATAATAAATATAGTTTAAATTTGTTTCACCAGTTTACTTTAAGGAATTCAATCAGAAATCACAAACAAACATTAACTTGAATTTTCTGGTTTCAACGAAAATTGATTGTATTTCATGATCTAAAATAGTAAATTACTTGTTTTCCAGGAATTAATTTACCATTTATTAGAGGAATGTTTCTCTATTTATGAAATCTTTTCGTAATAATGAATTGATCTCATTTAAATTTAAACCAATCGATTTGTGTTAAGGGAAATGAAATTTCAAAGTAGATTGTACATATAGTTATTCTCCACTTGCTTTCCAACTGAAAGCAACAACTATTACAAAACCACCGTCTCGTTATTGTTAATACGTTGCACATTGTGAAAGCACTTACATAGTCGACAACAGAGCAGTGCGGTTGGCATATTATCTACTTCACAACATAGTCACCTTCCTACGTGTGTTAGTGGTTGCGCATTACGGGCACGAAGTGAAAATGGCGGTTTTATAAAGTCGCTAAACACACCCCAATCTAGGATATTACACTGGGCGCACCACTATATATTTACGGCCCAAGGGCTTCCTAGGAATAGATGTCAACGTCGACTGATGGTGGTTGTGATAGCGGGTTGGGTGATCGTTGATGGTTGAATGAAAACGCTATACGACCCCCATTGGACAAACGGTGTGCGTGCGTGCGCAAAGAGCTTAATTAGGGCATAAACACATCCATCCATCAACCTTCCACTACACGTCTACCTGTTACGGACCGCGTGTGTGCAGATTACCACCGCTGTTGCAAAATTCGCCACTGGAAAATTCATGGAATTACACTACCATTCTATTTTCACAGGACAATTCCGGAAATACCATAGGCTGCGCGCCTCTGTTACGTGACACTACGGCCAAATAATTAGAATTGATGACGCCAAGAGAATCGACAAATATTTGTTTTTAAAGCCCAGTAATTTAATTTAACAGATTCTGTGCACGGAAGTTAAATTCATGCGCTTTACACGAGAAAGAAGCTGCAAAGAAAACATATTAAAAAGATATCGCGATTGCGTCGAGCCATCACCGAGCTGGCGGTCCATAATTTAGATGTTAAAAACACGTTACGCAGATAACCAACAGCCCACGCCCGGTGCGTTCCGTTCATCGCGTGATGCGTCTGCATTTTTACTTACTAACTACTTCATGCGTAATCTTGAAGTGGCACGAATGCGCAAGTTGTCGTTAAATCTTGCGCTAAATCCTTGCAATGCAATAAAACGAGTAAACCAGTATACACGAAGCACAAAGTTCAAAAACGTTTCAATGATTTGATATATGTCATCAATTAAACGCGCATTTCGAATGGCATTTCGGTTTCGTTGTAGTCCACGCCGGTGGAATTTATGCCAGACTTATGTGCAAATGGAACAATCGACCGCCTGCGAACTCGCCGATAATACATCAAGTCGGGGCGGGCTGGTCGGACGCCCGATAATCTAGACAAATTCAGCGACAATTTGCATTGTGCGGTCTTCGGCAAAGAGCGATTTACCTTGATTTGTTTGGCGGCGGTCCGCCAACTCGCCGCACAACTTTATGCACACAATGTGCGTACGCGTAGGCGAACCAAACCGAACGCTGTGGAGAAATAGTAGCCGGGGGAGAACGGAGTGACTACTTAACCAGATTACGGGCCGAACCAACTTTATGCACATCGGACGAGGATATCTTTTTGTCAGCGTGGAAGAGACGCCAATCGCGTGGCATTCGAACAAGATGCGCTCTGGAAAGTTTATTGCATCCCAGCATCAGCAATGAGATGCATTAAATTGTCAGTTATTTGATTAAAACCGTTGCAAGTTTCGTACTGTGATTATTATTAGTAATAATTGAATCATGTCCTGTTTAGCGGCACACAAATATATCTAGTAATGTATCGTGGTGGCTGCTTGGGAAAATAACAGAAGCCAATTGAAGGACAGCACAAAGAAGTTATTCTTTTCGGGGTGGACTATTATATTTTATATATAAACACACACACGTTCAAGGCACAAGGCATTCTGTGCCCGCGGCGGTAAAAATCGTAGGACGTCGTCGTCCGAGGAGCATGTTCTTCGTCCTTTTCGCGGGAGAATCGGCATCCTTTGTATTGTCCAACTTGTAAGTGAGTATATACCTACCACTCGCCAGCGATGTTTGTGTATAATAGTTGAAAAGAAGTGCTGTTGCTGGGCGCACACAATAGTGGGCTTCTCTTTGAACTTGCCTTGGTTTGCCAACCACGGATGCTGGGACAACTCGCGATCGGCCATTCATTTTTTATTCCCCTTAATTGACGCGCTCGCTCCGCGCGCTGACGTAACCTATGGCTTCTTCCTCTCGTTTTGTTTCCATTGATTTTGTCCGTGCGCTCAATGGGAAGTTAATTAGACAAATCGATCGTTCAGCGACTATTCGTTCGTGTTTTTGTTCATACTTTTCTAATTAACATCAATTACACTTGTAATTAAATAATTAGACACGATTTTTTTTGGAGATAGCTAATTTCGAGTCCTGGTAGAAAATATTGTCAATTTGTAAATCTACATTGGTTGACGATTTAATGCGTAGTATATCAGCATCGCGTCGTCCGTTAAAACATCACGTATCGGCCATAATATCATACACCTCACTTAATGTACTCCATATATTAGCGCGACTTTACGACGCCGTAAAATGGACAGACTTTTCCGCGTCGCTCGCACATCCTGCTCTTCTAACGCAGGGCGCACGCTTTTTCAGATGAATAACCTTGACTTAGTGTCAATGGACTAGCTACGTTTTTCGAAATTAATGCGTCAAAAGTTCGCCATTATCTGCGCCATCAAACTGGATGGGATTTCATAAATTTACCCCTCTTCGAATTCATCACATAAATAACATTATTTATTATTGGCCTGCCTATGTCGCCGGGGCGGACATAAAATTATATTAATAAAATTAATTTTGCGCCAAAGTAGGACGCCATAAATCGTGCATTTCGCAATACCCATTTCCAGGCGCTTGTCAGGCTCGATGCGGAGGAGACACAGCAAGCGGGGTGGGCATCAGGTGTCGGGTCTGATTTAATATTTAGCAATTCGGCGGCCCCGTCTGGAAATCGAAATATCCGATTTGCAATTCGGGGAATATCTCGAATTCGCAACGCGCCGAAATTGCTCTTCGCCCAATGTTTTGTTATGCACGATCGTATCGAGTTTACTAATATGCACAATAAACCAAAGATATTAGTTTACGTGCGCACCGGAGGAAACCGGTAGGGTGGTCCTCATTTGCTTGGCTACTAAATTAAACGTCCGAACTTGTTAATCAATCAATCGCCAAACGCAGCGCGGCGCAGCGCTCGAGCGCGCACTAATAAGAAAGCAATTAGAGATGCAGGATTATTAATCAAATGCAAGGAGGTAGGGAAGTAGGGAGAGGGGCATTCCTGCTGGGATTTCTAATGTGTCTAAATCAACTTCACATCGTCAGAGTTTTTGTGTGTCAACAACAAATTCATTGGATTGATGCTACATTAATCACTTAATCGAGAGACGATTATGTTGTAAATGCTAGACAGCAGGCATTTAAAATTGAATTGAAATTTGAACGAACGACCTTTGCATTTAATGTTGGAAGCGAGGTCCTTTTAAAATTCGCTCACGAAGGCGAAATTTACTTTGCGGGTGCACAAGCCGCGGTGGCGTTAAACGACGCCCACATCCCCCTTGCGCCGCCGACACTTGGACACCAAATTGCAGCGCGCGTAAAATAAAGAAGGAAGAGGGAAGTAGTGGTGGCGCTATAAAATACGTGCACTCGCTACATGGTGTTCGCACAATGTGCAAACTTTCCAGACACCATTCGCAGTTTGTGATTTGCATACGCGTATCAGCCTTATAAACAAACCCCACCAAAAAACGGCAAATAATACGAAAATGTATTTGATTAAACAATATAAGTAGGATAAAAATTTTAAATAACGATTTTATATATTAAAGATAAGATTTAAATTTTAGTATGATTCAAAAGTTGAAAAGTTCTTAGAACTTACGGTATTATATCGTGACATTACATGTGAAGCACGCACTTTTAACACCTCTCCTCCTAGCTTCTTTTAACGCGGGCGACGTGCACGATAAAGTAAATTCGTCGGCGGATAGTAAAAGTCTAATTAGCGTAGGAGCATGGGTATCTAGTGGATGGGAGGGAGGGGAAGCGTTTAATTGGTCCGTCTCGTCGACATTCGAATAAAGTCCTCGCACGCATTTTAATGCATTTCGACGGGGTGGCGATTCGTGTTTGCTGATATTCAGGTTCACGGCAGGATAACGACCTTTTAAATACGTAGGCGACCTAACTGGTGACTTAATTGAATCTATGTTAAACGCTTCAAAAATAAAAAGCTGTTGAGTGACAAATTATGCAAAGACAAGATACTTGATTTTTTTGCGTCATAGGAAAGTAAATTTTAGATTCATTCACACAAGAGTGTCACATCCCTTTGTTTGCTTACTTATACTAAAGTATGCTACAATTTTATATCATGTTTAGTTGCTACTTACCCAGATTTTCAATATTTTATTAAGGCACAATTTTAAGGCTATTTTGTTGCGAAATGGTATAAAAACATAATTTCTGCGTTTCATTCAGAAAATTTGCAAGAAAAATGTGGAAAGAAACAATTTTTGTAGTCGCGATGTTCGCACTGGCAGCTGGTAAGTACATTTTAACTCATA
>JARJDR010005868.1:0-11833 GCA_030264135.1 Myllaena sp. GC000078 | reverse complement strand
GGCGAACTAGGGGTAGGGCTGCCATCCGTCTGGGCTTCTCCTGATTTGTCCTACTTTTCATGGCGTCCGGGGAACGTCCGGGCCTTTTTTTAAACTGTCCGGGGTAAATTTAGCCAATTTCTTATTTAAAAAAATTAGATGCGCCCTACAGTGTCCGGGGAAAAATTTAAATTTTGCCTATATGTCCGGAGTACGCAATAAATCGCGTGGCAACCCTAACTAGGGAAAATGGATTTGGATTTTCATTCATGCGGTTTAACCTCAAAAAGCTCAAAAGTTGACATTAGTCGTGCATTTTAAGAATTTCCTCTTATTTTAATATTATACTGTTTATATTTAATCGAAGTTGATTGTTATTATGTCGGGCAAAGGAACTTTCCAACCGGTAAGTTTACCACCACACATAGTTATTCGTTAATTTCTATGCTACTCTTTGCTAAATACTTTGCAGGAGTCAGATGTTCATATTACATTTGAAGACCAGCAAAAGATCAACCAGTTTGCCCAATTGAACGCAAAACTGGAAGATCTGAAGGATGAACTAAAACAAAAAGAGGTAATATTCAATTTCAATGGTTTATTGGTTTCTGTACAATCATCAATTTGGTTTCAGAATGACTTCAAGAACTTGGAGGAGGCCTACGAGGAGATTGAATTACTTGATGATGATGAGAAAATACCATATTTGGTTGGGGAGGTGTTTGTCTACCAGAACTGTGAAACAACAAAGGTAGGATTTTAATTAGTTTAATAATTTATCTAAGTAAATATGGTTGATGGTATGGCATAACAGTGCAAAGTAGATTAGATGGATTTACTTATATCGTGTATTACATTGCCAGACTTGCTTGGAAGACGACAAAAAAGAACTACAAACTGAAATGACCCAACTTACAGACGAATCTGGTAAGATTAAAGATTTGATGAGTGATCTTAAATCACATCTTTATGGCAAATTTGGCAGCCACATTAATTTAGAAGCTGATGAATGAATTGCATTTAATTTTATTACTTGTGCACTTTCATGGCATTATCTTATTCATTATGTGACAAATCGCAATTCGCCTGTGGAATAAATGATATTATTTCTATTCAACTTTGCTATGTGATGGGATAATGAATAGTTCTGGAAAAATAGCCCCCTTCCCTTGCGTCCTTTCCTTTTTTACGTCACTGAACTAATTCAGTGGGCGATGATTCATGGCCGATACAAAAATACTCTCTTTTTTTTGTGTCTGGCTATTATTAGCATATTCTCACAAAAGAATCAATCTTGTCATTGATTCGCACCGGGTCGTTTGAATACGAGCGTGTATTGATTCATAATAAACGCAGGTGATAAACACAATGCCATTTTATTTAAGTAATGTATATTCACTTGGCACATATTGCTCACAATAAGCATAACGAAAATTAATGTCGTACTTTAAAGCAAGGTAAAAAGTTACATGATGTATTGAAAAATACTACAAAACTCTCGTCCGTGGTTTGTTCTTAAACAATAAAATAAATTACACTTTCTCTCGACAACAAAGTAATCTCAATCTTATCAACTAAAATACTTCTTGCAATACATTAGATTAGGTAGTTAGTTGATTGTTTGCAGTTAAACATTTTGAAATAATCAACAGTGGTTCATTTGCATACAAATCTACGCTGAAGGAAATTTCGTCTTCGAAATTCTAGATCGATTAAAACTGTATTCTAGTTGTCGCTTTAATATTTGAACATTCTATTCGTAGTTTCTTTCAATTTGATTTTGTTTTTCATATTTAAGGTAAAATTATCACAAACGAAGTTCTGTCATATCTGCGTAAATAGTTCATCTCTCATAAGTACATTATAATATCATTGAACGATTTTAATTAATCTCTAAGTTCCTATGACTGTCGATCATGCTAAAAAACTTCTCGCACACCCGCGCCATTTCTTTTCTACACTGGTTTTTAATCGGTAATGTTTATTCAGAACTATAGTCAAGAGTAAAAATATATGTATTTCCAATCGCATTTTTCATTCGCTATTCATATTATCATAATATATTATAATTTGTTATAAGGTACTATGATGTCATATCATACTTGTTTTCACATGTGTGGACCCATTATATTGAAACTCTTTGAAAAACCTAGCTATCAATAATAGGCTAAAAGTACGAATAATAATCAGAATACGACCGTTTCGTAACGCTTCCTACATACGCTGCAACTGTTTTTGTGGGCGTACGAATTCGTTTCGTGTGTGTTTACGTGTTGGTGCGTCCTTGTTTATCGCACCGAAATAAAACGCACGATCGAAACAACTACGGCTACGAAAACAGATCATCACGGCACAGGACTGTGATATGGTCAATCTGCATCGTAAACGTTTGGCGAACCGAATCAATTTCCCCCCTCATTTAATTGGCATCTGTTTATGACAACATTGTGTATAGCGGTAGTCTTATTTGTTTTCTTTCTTCCTGTGAAATTCTCGCAATCTTATGAAATTGAAAACCGCGTAGTATGCCTGCATTCCTTCTTCACAGTTTTACATAGTTTACGTCGATTAACATTGCACTTTGTTTAGGCACTTGGCTAAATGTCGCGTTATGTCACACAAACATGTAATAAAATAAACTTTTAAATTTAAATCTAAGTAACAGTCTTCGGTGTGCTTCTCTCAAATATTAATAATCTCTACTATAAACTATCAACCTGCATTTTCATTGGTATTTTCAAATTCAATGGTAAATTGTTACAATTATGCTTCTTCGTCATCTTTGGAATCGACGGGTTCAGTCGGCCAATGCGCCTCTGTTTCGATCCACATAGCAATTAAAAGTCTCCGAATAGCATTGACTAGACGTTGATTGTGTTCAGCGTTGCATTGCCATTGCGATGCGCCGCTTCCTCCGCGACGGCGTAGTGGAAGCGGCTGTCGCGCGTGTGCGCGAGCGTATACTTCCACAGCGTGTGGATCTCGCCCTCGCGCACATCCGGCGGGCCATAGACGAACGGCTTGGCCGGATCACGATCCACCATGAACGTCTCCAACTCCTTCGCCGTGATGCACCAGTCGGCGTTGTCGACCAGCGTGAGGTTGAGCTTCTCGCGCAGCGTGCCCGTGATGAGCACGTCATCGATCCAGAAATAGTTCGAGCGCTGCAGCTCGGCGTACAGCTTGAAGAGAGCATCGTTCGAGTACAGCACCGTCCAGCCGGGACACATGTCCGGGAAGTACGTGTCGGCGTACTCGCCGTACGACACGCGCCACTTGGAGCGAAACGACCGGTTCACGAGCGGGGCGGCGCGGCGAAAGCAGAAGATGAGCGAACGCGCGCCCGCCGGCGTCAGGTCGTCGTGCAGCAGGTGCATGTAGGTGACGAGATTCACGAAGACGTCGTCGTCCGTCTTAAGCACGTAGCGCGCGCTTGGACAATGATAGATGGCGTACTTGAAGACCATCGCGTGCTTGTAAGTAACATTGATGTACGAGTCGACGAAGTTGCCCTGGATGAAATCGCCGTGCGTAGCGTTCTCGGCGAGAAGGGCGCGTTGGCGACGCGCGCGCACCGCGCCGAGCACGAAGAGCAGCACGACGTTGTCCATACGGCGGCCCCACGTGTCGCGGATGATCTGGCGGCGCTCCACGTTGCTCGGATGCGAGTGGATGAGGATGAGCAGAAGGGGCGGCGTGCGATCGCAGGCGCGATTCATTATGGTGAAGTTGAAGGCGGGAAGGTCGATGAGGCGGTGGTAGTCGCCGGCCGGCAGCGTGTGCACCGGATACTCGTAGCTGGTGGCATTCGGATCGCTGATGATGTTCGCCGCGAAGATGGACGGCTCCTCGAGCACGTACGGCGGGCCGGGCCCGGTGATGAGCTGCCACACAGAGAGACAAAGGACCAGCGAGAACAGGCACAGCAGCAGCGAGTTGTGCCGCATTCGGAAACGCTCCGCCATTTCTTCGCAAGACACTGCAAAAGACGAATCGCATTAACAACGGCGTTGCTTCGAGGCACAAATTGCTGTCATTACATTTGGGCGCATTGGGATTCAAATAGGCGAGTAAAATTAGGTACGAAACATAGTCCAAGGTCTAATTCTATTCCAATTCGTAGTAATTGATTGGCATCTGTTGATCGCCATGCAAATAGAATAAACGAGAGAGCCGGCATGGTAAACACGAATTACGTAAGAATCGTGTTGCGTGCAAGCCGACACAATGCGGAAATATAATTCGGAAAGTGCGCTTACGTTTCGTGCACTTCCAATCCACCATTAATGGCAATTTCTTTCATTCGTATTTATCACATTTGAAAATAGAAAAACCGCCGCGCGTAACATGCAAAGAATTAAGTGATAAAATGCATATATGACAGTTTGCGTTTACCGCCTAGCAACGGTGATAATAATTGCACCAGCGAAAATGCAGGAGGACTGTCAACATAATTACGGGAAAATTGCCCGCCCAGCAATGCCTATTGATAATATCAATTGCATTGCAACAACATGAGCATGTAGCGCAAACACACGCCTTGAGCTAGCGCTCAAATTATGATCATGATCACTTGCCCCAACGTAATAATAAAGAATCGACGACGACGACGACGCATGTGTCTCTTGTAATAATTTCCATCCGCGCGCGCATTCTAATCAGGTTAATCAACGAGTAAATAGCCCGAGCCGAGCCGCTATTTGTTGAATCAACCAACGCATTCTACGTGTGCAGCAATTTCATTACGAATACGTGCGTATCATTTTCGTGGTAATTTCCAACGATCGCAATCGTCCAACATAAAGTACTTGTTTGAACGCGCTCGAAATGAGCCGCAATAAGATGATAAGCAGTGCTGTGCATTATGCAGCACGCCATCGCATCATTGGTAAATCGCAAACGTCCGCGTGCTAAACGCGGTCGACACGAAACCGCCGGATAATGATGATAAATATTATTGATCAAAATTTGAAATTGCAGGGCGCCCATTTTATCCGGCTAAATCTAATATAAATTCGCCTGTCGACCTATATCCGCATAGAAGACAGCGAGCCGCGTGCGCGCACACACCTTTGTTGATTTAGTTTTGGCGCTGAAATCCTTCGTCCTGCATTCATATTCGGTGTCGCATTTGTATCATATAACAATTGAAGCGGTTGATAACCCTGGTAGGTAATCGTTTAGGCATGCGTCATTAACATTAATTATTCCTCGGACAAATGCGTTATTACGCAGGTATGCGTGGATGTGCGTGCCGGTCGTGGTGAGGATTCGAAAATATATTTACGTAAATATTTCGTTGCCTAATCGTAATTTCATGGGTGTGTTGACACCGCTCTAATATTAATTGATGATTGATGCAATATACATACACAGCATTTCGTAATTAATACGATTTCAAAGTAAATTGCCATAAATGTAGTTGCGTGAATGTTGTTATCGATTCCAATTATATTGCAATTCTACGTGCATCAATATTGAATGATATCGAAAGCATCACGTGTGCATTGTTGATTTCTAACGACTGTTAAAACTCTAATTATGGTCATTATTATATACCAACATATGAATAATTTCATCTGCGAATAGATTAAAAATGCACTTCTTTTTTAAATAGTGCTTCTCTCTTTCTGGTGTATATTGTTCGATTTCCGATGAAACGATGTTTGCATATTATTAAGAGGTCCCTGGAAAACGCAACTTTATTTGTACAAACATCAAGGATATTTAGACTTCGTTTCTTGACTCGCGCGCATAATGCGTAAAATGAGGACGCTATCTCGCGTCAAAAAAATTGCCTCAACTCGCGATATGCACATTGCGTTCTACTTACTCATACGTCGCATTGATAACGGTATCACTGTCATATGAATTGTTGCTTCCTGTAAATCGCTTGAATAACCCAATGATGAAATGCGTGTTTTAAGCATATTGTTTATATGCCACTGAGTACTTCTGCGCATTAGATATGTATGGACATGTTCGTATTTATTCAAAAACTATGCATGTACCATTACTTTAAACAAATATTTGTGCTTGAGACGTTCGGCTCCGTCGCGTGTCATATTTATGAGTGTTTTCCTTCGATTTGTGTTCGCGTAACCGAACCGTAACATGTTCATCGGAATTTTCACAGCAATGTCAATGTATGCGGGGGTAAGACAACAAACCTACGTTACGTGCCGCGTCCATCATCGTCCGCAGGCTCCAAGGTTTAGAATTTTTTTTCTCTATAACGAAGCCATCAAAATATAATTGCTTCCGAGTGTTTGTATTCGAATGGTGGCGGGTAGGTTTGCGTACAACGCACACGTCGCTTGTATTAATATATGCGCAAAGGAAATTATGGGTGAGGCGTGTGGGGAGCAGCTGTTTTTCTTACATTTGAATATTTAATCATCCGGCCACGAGATGTAATAATAGATTGCCTACTAACTTACTTATACAATCGACAAATTGAACCGCAACAACACAAACAGACTTGAAAACTATGTATACATGAGCCGATGGCAACACAAATATCAATCGATATGTATTCATATCCAACGATTAGGCTCTGATCGTCAAGGGGTGAGGTTTTCTACGCGTTGACGATCTGCGCTGAGAACTAATTAATAAGTCAGCGCATTCGCATCGTGAAACATTCACGAGCGGTTAATGATGGACGCTTAATATATTCAATAATTTCCCGCAAATGTTTTCGATTTCATTGGAGGGTAAATAAAAACACAAGTTTAAAAGCCACGTGTCTTTCGTATTAAGATTTCATTTTACTTTGAATACTATTGACGCTCATCATGAAACTTTGTTGTTTCTTTACTTATTGTTAGTTGTTTTTATTGTGTTGATTAAAAGTGATTTGAAACTCACCGTCTGAGTATCCCGTTTGTCCCACTAACTCATTACTGCACGATCGAAGAAACGAGTACAGTTGTGGGTGAAGCGAACGGCGAGGCGAGTCGATTGTTTTCGCGAGTCGCACAATGAGTGATATTGTGATTGCATTTCGCGTCGGTGCCGGCGATAGCGAAGAAATCGGTCGGCTGCGGCCGCGCCGCATCGAGTCGTGCGACAGGTGTTTAATGAACAAGGCGCGACGCGAGGCGACCCCTGACGCTCCACATACAATACAATCATGCTTTTTCTTCATCAATTTTCTATTAAATTTGCTTTGCGCTGCGTTATCGGATGCTATGTGCGCGACACATTCATTAAGTAATGATGGACGTGGATGGATGGGGTGGACGTTTTTCGCGTGCGCGCCCGATTGTTAGATAACCACAGTTAAAAACAATTACTTAATAAAAACGGTCGGCGAATTGTTTTAATTATATTGCCAGTCGTTGCTAGACAAGCGCAATTTAACGGAAAATCGATGCTCAGTCGCAAAGCGTGGAGATAACAATCACCTGTTTTATGGCTTTTTTAAAATACATCATAACGTGTAAAATATGATTAATTATGCAATTTTATCACTGGCAATATAGTTAAGTACTTCTATTGTTATTTTTCGTACCAATTTATTTAAATGGAATATAATTATTACGGATATGAGCGAAAAATTGATGTAATTTTTATACTTATCAATTTCATATTCCCTTAACTGATTAACAACTGCTATTATCAAATTGCAATTATTCAGCTGATAACAGAAAAGTCGCTTGCGTAAATGATTATTTACGTAACGAACTCCACTAGTTTGTGGTTTGTGAGAAACATTACCAGCATTTTCTTTGCAATTAACGACATTTTCAGCTATTCCAATATGAATATGCATATGCATCCCAATAAGAATCAGTGCGATTTAAAATACGAAATTCAAGAAAAATTTTTGTTTATGCTACAAACCCGTATTTTTTGGATTCCGAATTTGGAACCGATTTAAAAATAGTATCCGACTTTGATGTCGCGAACCAATTTATTTTGCTTTGGAATAACAGGAATAAAAATAAGTTTTTAGTGGATCGTTTTTCCAAGCATGTTGCAACTGCATACTTATGTAGCATTCCACAGTAACATTATCCCGCAATTGATAACGCAAAAGAATTTACGATAAGCATACCGTGACTAAATAGTTATCATGGATAGCAAGGCAGTGAGCATATCAGGTTTGTAGGTTACAGAAGGGTGTGCTACTGGACTAGCATCCCTCAGCATCCCCCCGCTTATGCAATATTTAGGTTAAAACTGACGCCGGCATGCTGTGGGAGAGATGCTCCGAGGCGGGTTGTCCGGAAAGCAGAACTAATCAACGGCGAATGCATACTCACGTCTCGCACGTTGTCAGTCCATATCGTGGTGGCTGGGGCAATCAGAGCACGCCAATTCGATGTCGCACTTTGATCTTGTTGGGGCGCAGCGCGTCGAAGAGCACACGACTGGCACCCTGGCGGCGGGCGTGTTGGCACGTCATTTAGCGTGTACGGGCACGCCGTGAACGCTCGCCGCGCGCGGCGCGAGTGAGAAGACCGACGGGCGGCTGCGGCGGCAGCGGCGGTGGATGCTGCGCGCGTGCGAAACAAGACGGTGGGGGGTAGAAGGGAGAGAAGGAGGGCGCGTGTGGCGACCGGCCGGCGGCGGCGGCGGCGCCAGCGGGGGCGTGTTACAATTATCGATCCGTGGACGGCGGCGTCTTTCGACCCGGATGGGCCGCCGACGACGCTGATGATGATGCGAGCGTGTGTGCTCGCCGACGACTGCCGCTCGCGCGCGCACTGAGAATTTTTGTCACCAAACGTACGTGCGCCACGCCGTACGGTAGTCACGCGATCAGTAGCGGCCGCGCGTGGTGAGGCACCTCGCGTAATGAATAGCAGCGCGGGTACGTTGGCGACCGCTGTTGATGCTTGAACTTGAATGACTTGAATTGCAAGTCGAATGTGAACCAGATGGTACCGAGGGCTGCGCGCGCGCTTGTGCACCCTCCCCGAGGGCACCGCACTTGGGTTTGGTAGTCGTCCGCAACAACTGCCGTTCCACCCTGCTTTACTTACATACTTTCCATCCCTTTATGCGTTATGCGAAGAAGGCCAGGGGCCAGGTATAAAAAGCCTCAAGGTTCGCACCAACCCTGAAATGCCAACCGACAAGGCAAGGTGAAGTCCTGCCGTCCTTTGTCCTAAAGCAAAACTACGAGTCACGCACATGCAAATTTTCATGGATTTATCCACCACCGACCAATGGCATGCTTTACGCCGCCGCGTGCAATTCGTTATCCGAGCGCCATCGCCTCGCTTTTGAAAAAGTCTCGCCCGCTGATGAGGGCTTTCCGCCTTTCGCGCTCGCGCGCGATTAACGAGTGAACTTTGTGGTTTTTGTTGCGAATGCTCCAAACAGCAACAACAACTGACGAATTTGAATTGTGAACGCCAAGCAAATTACACACTGCATTGCGATTGCATTATTGTACACGTAGCGTGGCGTGCCGTGGCGTGTCTATTTCCCTCCCCGAATATATGCCGTGCATAATTTTCCACTCGGCGATAACATCTGCATTGTGTGTAGGTAGCAGCAGAAAGAATGCGCTCGTGGTGGAAAACGATGTGTATCTCCGACCTATGACATTATTCATTAATGAGACGCAAAGTCATTATTTATCATGGTAAATTGTTAATATCCTAATGCAATAATTATGTATGGCGCGCGGTTTTGCACTGGAAGTTGTGAAATAAAAACCTGTGCGGGAAAGTATTGAACTGGTTTTGGCGCCGGCCATGTAGGCGCCATCTGTACGATGAAATTAGGCGAGCAACTTTATTCAGGTTTAATTTAAAATCAATTTTTCGCTTGGTACAAAATAAGAATAATATTTACCACACTCCTCAATAATAGAGGAATTTAAATCTATTGATTTCATGTCAATAATGTGTTTATAACGCAGACGCAAATAAAATAATCTCAAATTTTATGGTTCGCTTTTTATTCGTGCGTATCAATATTCAAACTGCACATAATGCATCAACGGTACCAATGACCTATCGCAGTCTCTTTGCATGCAGTACTTTTTGTTTGTAGCAATGAATCGGGGTGTTGCTGGGCGACTACATATTATGACTGCATGTCAACACCCAATGTAATATCCGGCTGCATTCGCATTGCGTTTCTTTCATGTACTTAATTTTGCTAAGAGTGCTACTAATTGCGGTGTGCGACGATGGCTAAATTTGATTTGGACGACCCCCTCGGCGACCTATTATCGGACGGCAGTGATGACAGTTTTTTTGAAAATCCAAAAGCGCCCGCGCGTCGTGCAAGCGCCGCCGGCAAAAGTCCGGAGAAGAAATCGGTGACGGATTTGTTTGGTTTGGACGATCGCCCGAAATCGTCGGCGGCGGCGGCGGGTGGGGACGCGAAGAAGCCGCCCAGTCCGGCCTCCTCGACGAGGAGGCGTCGCGAGCGACCCGTGAAGAAAATTAGCTTCGAAGATGATGACCCAGATATTCTAAACACGCTGGGTTTGGAGACGAACACGAAGCAATTGGATCACAGCCAAAAGAAGGCGTCGCTCATGGAGAGCATTCTCGGTGCGCCGAAGGATAGGGGTGAGGATAAGAAATTTGTGTCTTTGGACGATCTGCTCAAGGACAGCAAGGCGATGAAGAAGCCGGTGATGATGCCGGTGGAAGTGACGCAGTCGGCGACGCAATTGACGGAACCGAAGTTGACAAATTCAACAACGCTGGGTTTCGGTTTGGATGTGGGCCGCGAAGGACGTCGTGCGCGCCCGCGCTCTACGACTGTGGCGGATCCTCTTGGATTATTTGATGCGAAGCCAACTGAAGAGCCGAAGCAACGGCGATCCCTGCAGAAGTCAGACTCGACCGAGATTATATTAGCGCCTGCAGTAAAAGAACACAAATCGAAAAGCGATAGCAATCTCGCGGATGTGCCAAATTGGCTGGGCGGCGCTCAAATTAAGCAGACTGAAGAGATTCCGCACCAAGTGCCAACAATTGCAAGTGATATTTATATTCCTTTAGCAGCGAATCAATCAATGGATAACTTAGTGACTCAGCAGAAACTTGCCACCTCGCATATGGAATATCAGAACGCGTCGGTTGCTCTCCAACAGCAGGAATCACAACTTTTGATGGCATTGCAATTGAGGAAGTACGAAGACAATATGTCGGATATGCAGCGTAAGCAGCAGGAAGTGCTCGTTAAACAAGAGCAGCAGTTCAACACTCTGCTGGAGCGGCAGTTTGCTAAACAGCATCTTTTGGAAAACAACATGCGTTTGCAGCAGGAGCGCATCAATGGTCACATACAAATGTTGATTGCACAGCCGCCCATTACATCCGCTGTCAGCACGGAGGAATTGGAGAAAATTGGCGCGCTCAAAAAAACCAACGCCGACGAATTGACTAAACAGTATGAAGATATGATTGTGCACCTGAAACAGCGACAACACGAGGAAGTTTTTCTCTTGGAGGAATCGTACAAGAAACAGATTTCGACGTTGGAGCAATCGATGGAATCGGTGGAGAACCATCTGAAAATGGAACTCGACGCACTAGTAACAAAGAATCGAGATAAGATTGAAGTGATTGAAGAGGAGCACAAACGCGAGCTCGAAAAGTACAAGAAGAAAATTGATGATTTGCATCTGTTGCACGATAATGAGATGAAGCAAATGCGCGAGAACAACAATCGCGTCGTGGACGAGATCAAATACGAATATAATACAATCATTGAAAATCTTAAGATGTCGAAAACTACCGAACACACGCTCCTGCTAGATGCGCGCTCGTACACGGACAGATTGGATGCAAGTTTGAAATTGTTGGATGTTAACAGTCGCTCGCTGATGGACATTAGGGAGAAGGTTCACGGCGAGTACGATGTTCTCAGCGCA
>JARJDR010005864.1:0-13824 GCA_030264135.1 Myllaena sp. GC000078 | reverse complement strand
TCAGAGTCTATTGATGATGACTATAATGCCACTCGACAGTGTGCCATTTTGTGCTTAGCGTAACGCATTGCATGTTTATAATTCAATTCGGTGTCCAATTAGCATACGTAGACGTCACGCGCACGTGTTGGAAATGAATACGGCCATGAATATCCTAACACCTCGCATCCTCCCTTAATGTGCACCGTCGTAAAGGTACGCTCATTTATCATATTTAGTGCTGTTGATTCGTACGCTCTGCGTTTTGACTGGTTCCATCCATGTACATACGCATACACATACGCATTGCCAAAGGTTGCGTTAGGTTAGTGGGAGTGTGGGTTTATAGGTCATAGTCGGGTGTCGGTGGGGATTTAGTCTATTACTAGCAGCAGCGGCGGTGGCGGCGGCGGCGGCGGAGTGGGTTACAACGAAGCCTATTAAGGCCTATTATTAATGACACTTATCGCGAATGTCGGAATATGTGTGCTGTACCCAGCCGGCGCGGCGGTTGTTTATAATGAACTTCCCCGCCGCGCTCCTTCACAAAGAGCAACACGCCGTTTGGGATGAACATGAACATGCAAAAAGGAACGAGAACGATGGCAAGGACGACAAGGAACAACACCCCGACATGGCGCAATTAACTCCCTGGCTAATTATTTAATCAAATGCATTAAGCGATTAAGCTTCAATCACACACACACTTCTTCTCGGCAAACCACACCGTATCTAGGATGTGAATTATTAATAAATTAGAGTGTACGTGCCTATATCGTGCGCGGCGGTGATAAATCAAGCACGTCGACGCTTCTCGTAATTCACGCCCACGCACGCACGCACGCAATAATTAGCATAAATGAAATGCCAGTGCGTAATTGCCACGTCAACATTTAATCGTTCTTTATCACCGCATACATTACGAATGCGTGAATGCAAGAAACAAACTTTTGCATTAGTTGACAATACCAATCATCGGTGGTGTGTTATTTATCTATCAATTTTGGGCGCTCTTCTCGCCAGCGGTGATTTTGTACGCGCGTCGCCCCCGAAGACCGACGCCGACGCATTGATTCAATTGACGCCTGGCCCTGTTTTCCCGCTCTTCTCCCCAGCGTCGTGTATTTTTGTTAAGGGCGCCGCGAGTGTTTTTCCAGCGTCTATTTATTTTCGTATTCTCTGTGGTTCCACTTACAAACCAATCCTCCTTCAAGAAATTCAAGAGACCTACCGATTGTTGTCGAATTTGTCGTTTATTTTCGTATTACCTTCCACTTCAGCCGCACTATCCCCGAAGCCGACCATTCCGTCATGGGATTTGCAAATCTTCATATAAATCGAGTACGCGCCTCGATGCGATATCCTGTTATGTATATTCAGTTATTAAATTTTTGTTGGGCAGCTCGTTTTCCATTTTCGATTTCATACTTCTCTGGCGTCGAATAGATTTAACAAGTGGACAAGAGGAAACTAGCGACGAACGAAGCGAAAAATATGAAAAATCAAAATTTTCACAGCATTCGGCAACTTTTTGATGTAAGCAAGTGCCAATGCGTTATCCTGCCTGTACACAGGACGAACTACTTTGTTTCGCGACATATCCATCGGTGTTGTGCACATTAAAAAGTTTCGTCGTCACATAATCTGTGCGATGTTTAAAATTTATAACATGCCCTCCGACCCGGGGCAGGGGTGAGGAGGCGACGGGGAAGTTCGGTCCATCTGCGCGCGACTCTCCGGTCGCCCTGCTATCATCTCATATTCCTTGCAAACTTTTTTTGGCGCGCTGCTTGGCTTGCGCGTACTTACTACACTCGCCCAAGTTCTTTTCTTCAAGCTTCGGTTTGAATCTCGTTCGCATCCTATCGCGTACAAGGCGGACACAGTTAGCTGCTAGCGCTGCCAATACGCGAGGAGCGGGACGCACGATATCCGGACTGGCAACCACGTACGTTCTGCTATACTACTCTACTCGACTCCTTTTTGGCTTTGGTACCTACCTCCTTGTGCAGTACGCGCGCCACGCTCGGATAAACTACTTTATCGCGTCTTCCATGCGCGCCATCGGCGGAATTTCTAAATAGTCCCCCCGCCCCTTCGTCCAACCCCATCACCAGTACGGCGACTGCGTGCGGCCCATAAAAAGGACACAAACAACGGCATAAAAACCGGAACGGCGAGCCGAAAGCCGAAAGACTACGCTGTGCTTGTCGGGCGAAAAAATCGGGAAAATAAAAGTACCCCCGTCGTCGTGTCGCCGCCGCCTGCGAAATGCGCAAAAAGTTTAAAACTGTAGCGGAGCGCATACGAATGAATTGGATGGTTGGGTTAGTGGGCTGTAAACAGCAGCGCGCTGAGCAATACCAGCGCGCACGGGTGCTGAGGTGCTGTAAAGTGTATTTTTCCCGACTAATTTAAACATCAAATTAGAGCGCGAATTGTGAGTGAAGGAAGTGCTAAATGCTGTTTAGAAACACTCTTCAGTTTCTCGTGTACTTGTCATTTAGGCCCGCCAGACACAAGCTGACTTTTGAGCTGATCGATGAGATGATTTTTTGACATTAGTAAATTGTGAAATTTATGTACAGACACAGTGTAGTTTCTCAGCTCAGAAATCCGATGAAACTTGCTAGTTGATTGTTCATTCCAATGATATGATACACAGAATTTTATGCGTTTGACATGCATATCTGTGTATATCAGATACGAAACTGGCTGACAAATATGTTGGTGTATGGCACTCCATTTGTAATGCATGTAATTTATTTTTATCAACTGATCGATCAGCTTAAAAATCAGTTTGTGTTTGGCGGGCCTTAGACTAAAGGTGGTCCGTTATTGAATTTGATCCATTGGGTGTGTGTTTCATAGCATATAGCAAATGGGCGGCTGCTATTTAATGAACGCCCTAGAACTGAAAGGGTCTGTTGTGTTGTGTTGTGCTAGTGAAGCCCATCGACATGGACGATAATACCCGTGGATGCTGCATGCGCATTACGCACAGGTCCTGATATTAGTGTTTTGCTGCACCGTGAATTGTTTACAGTTTCCAATCTCGACAATAACCGCGCTATCTACTTATCTACTTACCTATCTACGTGCAGCTACCTAGCTGGCTGGCTACCTGCGCATCGTCGTTAGGTTGTTACGTAAACATGCATTAATCGCGTTGCGACAGCGATATCAATTATCGTGTTGAAAGCTACAACAACATACATGTCTCACACGGCATTATCTATTACGAGCGATTAAACCGGCTTGCGCATGCGTGAGTAATTGCTGATGATAGCACTTACATTTACTAATGTAGATGAGATTATTATTATTATTAGTTTTAGGTATAACACCAAAGTCAAAGGTTGAAACAGAACACCAACTTTCGTGTAATTAATTAAATTCAAGATTGATATATACATTAATTAGATTATAATAGGGGGGACTGACAGCTCTAATTAAGTACGTTCTTGTATTTGTCAAGATTTGACATCATATGTAATGTAAATTACTACTGTATTGCCATTCGCATAGAAGGGAAGTTTTGAAAAATGTACACCAATTGAATCACAACCTGCGCATGCAAACCAGCGATTAACAATAACACAAAACGTATTCGTCACAACGGTCGACAACGTTGTGTCTCGGTGCTATGGGGACCACGGTAATGAGGGTAATTTTGCATTGACGAGTTGAAAAAAGAAAGAGCTAAATTAATTTTGGCTCTCAATTTTCACTCAAATTTGATGAAACAATTATTTTCTCCTGCAAGCGAATGTAAGTGTCGACATTCGACGTGGCTGATCGATTTGACCTCTGATAAAAATAACTCACCGCCTACGAATCGATCATTCCGAATTCAGCAGCCATTTTGTATGTCCCCTCAATTTTTGGCGCAAACTAGATCATTCTGGCGTTGTTGAAGAAACAACAAGAGGCAATCCACCGTTCGTCCATCCCGCCCATGCACCTTAGACCCTAACCGATATAATGTTACGTCCCTTCCTTTCCACCGTTCGCGGTGTTATATTTTCTGCCGTTACTATCCGTAGAGACTATCCGCTTTCCATCGCCCCGGCCGGGGGAATCGCCTCCTTCGTTTTATATTATAGCTCCTCAGCTTGCAGCGGTGCTGGTGTAGTTTGATCGTTCCTCTTTAGTTTCATCCCCTCCGCGATTCGCTTTTGCAGCGAAACTGGAGGCCGGCTGGTTATATTGTGTTGCGATAGGATGCGGACTGTTTCTTGAAACTATTGTTTCTAACTTTCTCATCGGCGCGACGCGCACGAGATTGTAAGGTTTGGGGCGCAAAGTGGAAGTGAGCGGGGAGGAAGATGAAAATGAGGAAGGAATATTTCGGAACGGTTGCTTATCTTACTTATATATCAGATGTCATTTTCTTCCTGCGACAACTCTCTTTCATGCCAGCCAAAGTTTCCAACTTCTTCTTGCGGCGAGTAGCGAAAACTATAATTCAGTTAGTGGACATTTCGCCATGCCCATGTATGCGCAAACAATTATCTGTGAAAAGTTTCGTGTCCATTTTTACCTTGGTCGATTGATAAAGTACGTGTTCTCGTTACCGTGACATTCACGCCCACCTCAATTGACCCTTTTAGGATTAGCACCTCTTTGCGTGCACACATTGTTTCCTTGAAATCGTAAAATACCGCATGTCCCCTCTTATATCCCGCACATAAAACGCGAGCGGGCAATAAGCACGTGCAATCTGTAGTGAACGATGGATGGTTGGAGGAAGCAGAAGAAGAAGAAGAAGATGTTCGTGGAACAATCAGGAGGCGCTTTTACGGTCCACCATAAAATTCGTGCACATACCTATATCGAGCAAACTAAATACAAAAACTACAAGCCGGGCTGTCATCGTACGTGTCGCAAACCTCTTTCAAATACCTCTCCTTGACGTGTTATCCCCGATTGGTGATGCTGCCGGTGGTGCGGGTGTGTCGTAAATTTAATAAATGATCCGTGAACGAAGGAGGCACGAGCGTGGCGCGCATCGTGACACCGAACATGATGGGTTAAGCTGGGCGAACGACGTTTGGATGGGAGGGCGGCGGCCGACTTTGCTCTCCCGAGCTCCTGTCGCTGTTTCCTTGCGTCGGTGGGTGGGCAAAGCAGTCTGACACGCGGCTTTTGACGTCTTAACTCGTGGCGGATTTTCGCAAACTTTAAGACTTTGGTTAATATGTGGCGACATACGTATTGCAGTGCGTGAATTTACAATTATTTGAATTAATATTTGTTCGCTGTCGCCACCGCAAATTGCATTGTGAATAATGTAGCACTTCACTCTGCGTGCGCAACAATGCTCAACAAATCGTGCTCGCACCTTAACTCGTTTTCCATTTATTAATCATCCTCGTCGCCGGCGTGGCGTTTTCTTTACCGAAGCGCCAAGAACGAATACACGATGATGTGGCTGGATGGGTGGTTGGGCGGAAGGGTGGTGGGTGGTGGGTTTAATTAAGAATGTAAAATTAATTTCCGCATTCGTTTCTGTCTGTTGCAGTAGTCGTCCTTAATGCCCACCGCCGCTGACGGCGAGGGGCAGCCGCTACAGGAACCGAGCCGAGTCTTACGTTAGCACACCCGCACCCCTTCTTATCCCGGTGTGCCCGCTGCCAACTCATCACGCGCAGGATGCACGACCGCTGGGCGAATCTCTGCATCATCCTGCTTGTCGTCGGTTTGTCCGCACTGGTAAGTGGCCTCCACATAGACAATCAATGTATTTTCGACATGGCTGCGATTTTACGCTTCATTTGATTACGATTGTCACGTTTTTAACGTTCGTCTTCGGCGCGCAACGTATTCGAAGATTTAGAGAGCGCGAAAAAATGCATTTCGCATTCCACGTACACTTCGAAGCGCGCCGGCGCCGCGCTGGCATCGCCATTGGGGCGCAAATCAAATGAAATGACGAAGGCGTCGAGCGTGATTTTTACATAGCCGCGCTTCCGGTCGTCTTTTCACTGTTCCACACACATACGTTTGGCCTCGCGCGCACTGTTCCCCGAGACGCGCACATCACCTTTCACATTTCTCCAGCGAGATCGGGTATTCGAGGCAGCGCGTTCGATTCGTCTTCCTCTTTCGTTATTACTTTTTTTATTCTATTTCATTCTAATTTGGTGAAGTTGCACCGGGGGAAAAGCTGGGCGCCTTACTTCAATCTGCTGCTCGTCGAAAATGTATGATGCGGAAGGGGACAAAACCGGAAGAAAACGGAGTAATTTCTGATAGACTTTTTTTGTCCGTGAATTTGTTACCTTTTTTTCAATTTCACTTAAAGATTTTTGTCTAAAGATATTTGTCTCGGTTTAATTCTCACTTCCCTATTTGATTCTCAATTTGTTGTTGCAATGCCCGGCAGGCGTATGCCTTGGTCACTAAATGTCTTTGGCATTCCACGTCGTCCTCTTGGCAAGTTCGTTAGGCTGTCTGACACCAGCACTATGTTACAATTCGTGCGTGGTAGCAGACATAGGCTGTCTACCCTACTTCCCATCTAGTTAGCGCAGCCTCGAGCAATGTCCATCCGCCCTTCTGCTCCCTTTTGGGTTAGTGGAATGTTTTCGCACCCACTCGGCGCGCGTTGCGCATGTTCTTTGCATTTGGATGCGATGGATGATGGTGCTAGTTTCAAGTATGTTTGGGCGGCGGTCATCTGGAGACGTTCACCACATTAGTAGTTTGCCCCGTCTTCGGTGTACGCTCCAGTTTTGCAGTATGTTGGACGGTTGCTGTTCTTGCCAGCTGCGAAAGTTTGTTGCCGACCAGCGGCTCGCGACGTCAACAACGTGGGGATGAGATGCTCCGCTGACAGGCGTTGTTTAAATACATCGCAGGCCACGTTGTTAACCTTTAACCGGATTATTAGTTATACGAGGGTTGGGATGCTTGTATCAGTCTTACCCCGGCGGCCAACTGGGACATGTGAACAATTAGTGTGGTTCTGCCAACCGACACTGAAATGATGTGTATGTGTGCACCAAATCGGGTCAGAACATTAGGGTGTTAAGAAATGTGATTTGTTAATTCTGGCAAGAGCGCATTATCCCCCCTCCCCGCGCAACAACGAATTTACAAAGATGAGGTCGTTTGGCAAAAGATGCAGAATAAAATACGACTTCCTTGGCTTGGGCTTCTTTGCGTTCCCCGGGCCGGCCACGCACATCGAAATGGCGTTCGTAGTTAATTATCCGGTTGTTAACGTTATTTGTTTGCACGAGCAGTCGTGGTGTACTAGGCATGTTTTGTAAATTCAAGGAGGGTCGCCAAACGCATAACTCTTGCGCTTAAATTACAACAAAAACGCTTAATTACGACCAGCATCTTAGGGCTCTTCCTCCCCGTTTCGGTTTATGTTTCCTCCCGGCTGGCATTTTCAATTATGTATCGGAACCGCACTAAGGCTTCTCTCTTGGCTGGCGACTATTAATATCCGTAAGGTCGCCGATGATAATGTACGAAACCGCATTGGATGCGAAAAACCTCCTTAATGTTTGGCACTGTTTGCGGTGGAGACTATGTTATATTTATATTTATGGCTTGATCGGAAATCTGAGACTGGAGCCAAGTGCTTTTTGCGCCGCTGCGAGAAGGGGGCAGATGAGTTCAAAGGTCACTTCATTAATGCTCTAGTAGATCTTAGTGCGACCTACAACCGCAAGCGTCTGATCTTAATTAAATCACATCGAGTCTATGCGAGAGGCGACTGGACTGATTCGATTACAAGCATTTGGTAGTAACCGCACTCGCTAAGACTTCACTTTGCTCGCGGGTGGTTGGAAAGAAATGAAGCAGCGGACCGAAATCGAGTCGCGTCATAATTCAAGTTTCGAGCGGTTCGGCTCTTCCGCCGCGTGCAACACGATGATGAAGTCGCTGATTTACGGGCGGGTGCTCGCCGGATCGGACGAGATTTAATACTCTTACTTCTTGCCGCAGTTACAAGCGTACATACATATTTATTACAGCGTGGGGAGTAGTAAGGGAAGCAAGAACATCGCATCCGGCTGAACTGGAGCATCACCATCCTTTCCCCGCCTTGCCCGCCGTGGAGGGTTGGGTGGCTGGTGGATCTGTGGTGTGCGATTATGCCAAAACTCGTCCCCTAAATAAGATATGGGATGCTGGGTGTGCGGAACAGAAAACTTTGAATGTTTTTATGGCCGCGCGCAATCTGGCTAATTGAATTAATTGAGACGCGCAGGTAGCACGTGTCCCTCATTTGTTCTTCGCCTCCGTCTTCGCACCGGCACCGGTGCTGCATGATTAAATTGCTGACGTAACTTTTATGTCAGTTCGATGATGAATAATGAAAATTTGAACGCCAAAAAGTTTCCGCGCACTTTTTATGGCTGCTGGTAATCATTACAAACATGAACTTTTCATCTCTTTTCTTTTCGTTATCATAAATTTTCCGCGTGCGGTATCGACGTGTATCGACGACAACGCTCACCCTCCCCAAGAGGAGCTTATTAAAACGGCGTGTCACCTTCAAGCATGATGGATGATGCTGTTCGGCGGGGGCGCGCGCGCGCGCAAGTGGAGCATTTTACGAGCGAACGTTTAGCGATATGCCGTTTCGCTACGTGTTTGCGTGTATCTATGCGGAGGAGAGGTAATCTACGGCGCTGCCTTGTAGCATCGCACCATGCCTGCACCTGCCAGGCTTAATTGCTTAACCGGCGCGCTTCGATAAATCATTGCTGCGCTGCGAGAGGAGAAAGGGTAGGAGATAGGCATTTTTCGAAGGCAGGGAAATTTAGTGGAAAAACGCGCCGGTGTTTAGTTACAAGCCGGCTAGGCGCTGCGGCACGAAATTAATTTTTTAATTAATTAGCCTACAAGCGCGCACATCACACAGACTGATTAATTAATTTTTTTTGCGGCCGCGACATTTGCGTAAATCTAGCAGTTTTAATTTGTACGTGCATTTCAGTTTGCGCATCGATCAAGTTCATATTTTCCGGTAGCGGTGAAATACACTGCGTGGACTTTTTGCGGAGGACATGCCCAACGGAGCATATTGTCCTCGGAGCGATTGAGACAAGTCGTCCGGAAACGATGAGCGCTCTCTTTCGCAGCTTTCATCATTCTCAACTCGGATCTTCTTCGATCCGTGTGCGCTTCGCTTCGCGCCCAGAAATAAAGTCATCAGGCGTTTTTATTATACATGCGACATTTATTGCTTGATCATGCCGCGGCACCGCAGCGGGGGTTGCGCTCTTCTTAATAATTTCACTTTCGCTTCGGCACACACAATGACGTCGTAACTTTTATGCGTCTAATACGTTGAACGTTGGAATATAAATATATCTGAAAATATGGCTCACCTTTATTCATGTTCGCTGTAGCACGCCGTTGTCTTTCTTTCCATATATGCATACTTTGGATGGCATTTTCATTCCGCGCATACCTCGCAACGTGGCGCGACGGAAAAGGCGATGGAAACGCATAAAAACCGATGCGGAACGGTTGAGAAGATCTTGGCGTTCGTTGCGACGGCGACGGCGACGCTTCGGTGGCGCTGTTGTAATAAAAACGATTATAAAAATAAAATAAAGTCAAACAGAGCGAAGGAATTGTTTGAGTCGCATCACGTGGAAGTTGGAAGCAAAACAATTATACGACTAACAGATTCCTCTGATTGGACAGCAAATTTTGAACAATTTGGAGACTGCTCATTAAATTTTCCATAATATTATGCAACTACTTCTAAAAGGAATAACAAGATTAGCGAAAGCTATTTACACAAATCATAACTTTGAATGCACCCTTCACATTCGGAATCAACGTGCACATATTTCCGGACGGAACGAGATCCCTCTGCTATTTATGCGTGGGGGGAAAACTTATAATTTTCCACTTTTCAGTTTAATGATTGGCAATTTGAAAATACTTGTGCAGGACGACTAAACGCATTAAAGTTTTCCACGCGTAGCGTTGCTACTTGCTGACTGAGTTGGGCACCAAACTTTGCAACACAAACCAAATAAATAGTGCGTTTAACTCCAACATTTGCAAAAAGAGGGGCGACTAAGTAAAAACATGGCATAGAAGCACTTTCACACTTCAATAAATTCATCTCCATTCCACCACTTGCTCATCATATAGGTAAATATCATATCGTCTGGACTTGGAACAGAACTCGAGATTTATGATAATTATTCTGCTAAAAAAAACGACGGCATGCTCCACATTGGGACTGGTGGTGTGTGCGAGTCAACTTCGTAATTTTATTGTGGTGCCGCTAACTTTTAGCCCCGCTTTAACCGAGCTTATATATTGCGCTGCGGCATATTTTACGGCAAACCGCGACACGGACCAGTGCTTCCGCACTATCTCCCTCCAGCGCATGGTTGCGACTCGATGCGACGAATGGTAACGCAAAATGCTACAAATTTAAGAGTGCACGTTCCTACTTTTCGGAATTAAATTGGGGTCGCCGCCGCAATGCATGGATGCAGTTCAACTTACTGAATGTCACTTCATAAATATGATTTGCAAAACATGCAAGTAACCCATTGATAATGCAACAACCGGGAGGCTAGACACAGATAAATCCTTGAAGGATTCAGCAGGATGGGGCGTTGTCATTGCAGCAATTGGAATGGATCCGTTCTAATTCCTCCGGTTGTGCATTCCTGACAAACTACAAAAACACTACAACTGATCAAACTCCGGGCGAAGCTATCTTTTCGCGGTTTGGTCGCTACCCATCTATTTGCAGAATGCACTTGTGGACAATGAACAGTTGAGCCGAGCCACTATTTTGACTCACTGGACTCGCATACAACTGCAAATGGGCGTGGGTGGGAGTGCGGGGATTGGAATGAACGGGAACATTGTGGAGAACAAGGCGTGAACACGGGCGTCCCGTCCGTCGACGTCGGCGTCGTTTCGTCCTGTGGCTACTGTGAGCTAGTGTTTGTGCGGTTGATGCACGAGTGTTCTATGTTGCTCACCGCAAACCGGCACCGGCTTCAATTCTGTGTCGCGGGTTTCGTTGCGATTTTAACGTGGCGTTCATTTCTACCTCATTTTATAGACGACTGGTTGGCTAGTATTAGTACTTGTAACTAACACCGGGGCTTATTGCAAACTGCCATGTGGATTTAAATACGTCGATGTGCAATACACCTGTCTATTTCAATTTTCCATAAGTACTATTTGTATTTAGTCTTCTTGTCGTCCATAAGTGCTCAGCAAAACTCAGCAAAACTGCATTGCAAAGTAAATCAATATCTATGCTTGCCTAGATGCATAATTATGGTATACGAAAATCAATATAGAAGAAGAGGAAGAAGTTGGTTGCGCAATTAAATGCATGGCCGATCATAAAATAGCAGCTGGCGTCGTCTGTCGCAGCTCTCCTGGTCATAAATGCGACTTTTATTGTCGTTTGAAGGGTACTTCGTCTAATGTGTCTCAATGTATTTATTACTCATGGATGCCGCATTTAGGGCAGCTGCTTCTAATGACTTACCTAGTTACTACCTAATTCTGCTCACATGCTAAAAGTCTGACTATAGCAACCTGCTAGGTTGATTAGCTTAACGGGACGATTTTCGTTTTGAATTGAATCAGTTTTTCCAAAAAGAAACAACTGAGATACTGTTGTAAATTTTAGCGGGAGCAGCCAAGAATTGCGAAGTTGTATAATACATGTCACCCATGTCCACTATATCTCGCAATGGAGTAGGGTGAGTCCAAGTTGAACTATGTTGAACTCGGCGCGGATAAGGAAATAGCCCGAAAAAGAAAAATCGCGCATTTCAAGTGTTGGGGAAATAAAATCTGCAATGTAGCGTAGATTCCGCGTTTGACATTATCATATGAAACCATAGTTTTATTAATATAGTTTTAATGGACAGACGCAACCTATAAAACGTTCATTCGCAAACAAAACTGAGTATAATGTGCGCGGAAGCGTGCATGGCAATAACTATGTAACTAGGTTATGAATAATTACATCGGCATTGTGATAGCGAGCGCACAACTTGAGTGGGGCCAGCTTTTTATTCATATTGTGCGCCGCCGCCGTCGCCGCCCCCGACCGCTGAGAGAGCATTTCAATGAGTGCGAGCTGTAAAACAGCGACCACTAAAATATCCGCATGAATGTGGATCTTCGATCATCCACCCGTTTTTCCGGCGAACTTTGTGAACGCCTAGAAAACTACTTCAACTTCAGCAAACTGCCAGCCACTACGCAGTCGAGTAGGAACTACTCATCTCGCGTTTCAGAAGCGAGGGAAGAGGAGAGGAAGAATGATGACGACGACGACGACGGCGACGATTGTGTTGTTCTTCGATGTCCTTTTTGGCTCGCCGCAGTCATCGTCATCCTTGGCATCGGCGCGAGGGGTCGTTCGTAAGGTTAACAAAGTGAAGGCAAGGCGAGGGAGGCGAACTGCGACACGCTGGCGTCACTATTACTACACGCTCACTATAAATTTATTTCGCGTAAAAGAGACGCGCACGCATGCGGGACGAGCGCCGCGCCGCGCGCCGGCAGGATGCATAACGACCCCCTCCCACCACAACCAGCAGGACGACCGACGGCGACGCAGCAAGCGACGAAGGATGTGCGTTGCGCGTCCGCTGCGTCAATATCGATCTTCTCTGTTTTCTTCTGCGTGTTTTTTATGTCTTTTGATTCATCTTCCTCTCTGTTTCTTCTCCCTCTCTCGTATCATCCCAATTCATATGATTGAGATGGGGGAGGCGGATATGTGATGTGTGCCACAGTGAAACGATGTGTGCGAAAATGTTGGTTTGTATGCGGTTCGCTTGGCAAAAAATAGTTTTAATCCGTTTAAAAGCTCGCGGAACGTCGGCGTCGATGGCAAGTAGCCAACAAGGACGATGCGGATCGGTAGGGGACGTAGGATGCAAATGCGTGTTCATTATTTATGCCAATGCGAAGCAGACGCGTAATAAGCCTCTCTCTCCACGTATAGCAATGTAACCGTTGCGCTGAATTCGGCGAATATATGCAAATGTCAGACGCGCGTCATAAATATGATCGAGCACAATAAGTTTCTATGCGATGAATGGATATGCAAAGTTTTTTTCTCTCTTTATATTAGAGCCATCCAGGAATAACTAAATAACTAAAGTTGGTTGTTAGTGCGAAAATAAACTTCTGGATTAAATGTATCGTAACTATTATTTATAATTTATTTGGCTTGGTGGATACTGTGTCTTCGGGGCCAAGTGAAAATTTGCTTCGCTACTATCTACCGCATCACGAATCACTTATACGTTCTCGGATGCTATAAAAACGCAATGAAAATATTTCACATCCGTATCTGTTCGTTTTGCCACCTTCGGCGTTTATCGCGGCAATGTTCTCACGTATTTTGGGCAATTTCCGCGCACGCCGCCACCATTACCGGGCGGCGTGGTTATTTTTTATCTTCCACTTCTTCGGTATTCCGCCAAAAAGAAAAGTGTTCTCGAAGTGCAAGATATAATGCATATTATGCAAAGATTTATTTGCATAACACCAAGTTTAAAAAATAAATTTATATTGTAGTAAATAACTACATTGACGAACTCTTATTTTGGTATATAGTCGAAAAATCGAAAAAATGTTTTTTTTACGAGCGCTCGTCAAACAATACGTGGGTTTTACGCATCTTTTTTTCCAGCACGTTTATAATACTCTCTCGAGTTAGAACCATCGCCAATGTCGGTCGACGCAACAAAACGGCCGATGATGAAAAAGCGTTTTATTGTTGCGCCCATCAGGTAATTCCGGCGTTATTGATTGCTCCCGCGCGGCTGCCGTCAACAAATAACAAATAACGTCGAATGC